>CAMKVN010000080.1:0-44418 GCA_946474995.1 Funneliformis geosporum
AAGGTTTTAATATAATTTAACCAAGTTTTACTTTTACCATTTAGACGTCTGTCTAAACTCTTGATTTCGTCTAGCAATCTTAGTAACAAGTCTAAAAGTTTGTATTTTGTGATATACATTTTGAGCTAGATGAAAATGGCATTCTTTATTTTGAACATTTGAAAATTCTGTATGAATAGCATTAATAGCAGCTTATTCAAAATATGTTAAAACAAATTGTGTTATAAATCAATATTTTGCTCTTCATTAAAATCAATTAAATTCTGAAACAATCTCTTATAACATTTTTCAGACTTGCCAGATATTAACATATAGACAAGAGGTATAATTTGAGAATTTTTTTTCTCCAATACATCTATGAATAATATATAATTGTTTAAATATAGTTGGAATTGTTTTAAAAGTTCCATTCATAATCCAAAAAGAAGACTGTTCTAGATGTTTAATATTATTAAAAGTTGTAAAAAGCAATATTCAATTATAACCTATAATTGAATCTTTAATTAAAAAGTCAGATCTATCTAGAGTTTTTTGCATCTTTTTAGGAATAATAAGATCTTTAAGGATTGTGGTTTTGTAGGAAAATCAACATGTCAAATTCATTTAAATGATTAGCAGAATGCATTATAAGATGAAAGGTATAGATGAATAATTTGAGTAGATTGATCATTGGTTTGTTGAGCCTGTTTTTTTAATATATTAATGATTTTTACTACATTAATACAGTTAGCTTCTGCAGCATGATTGTGATCTAAAAATTTTTGAAGATAGTGTTGATTTTTAACCAGTTTAGTGATTACTCTTTCATGACATTTTAATATAGCTTATTTTTCATAAATCCAATAATATAAATTATTTTAATTTTTATCTTTAACCATAAGATATCTATGAATATTAATTTTAATTTTATTATGAGTAGAAGGAATAACTTCACAGATAATATTATTCATTTTTTTAAAAAAAAGGATTGGATGCTTTTTTTAAAAAGGATAAATTAAAAAAAAAAATATCTGAATGTATTTTAATAAAAATAAGAAGTAGGCATGAGTAAAAAAGAGAAAGGTAGGCATAAGTAAAAAAAAAGGAAGTCCTACATAATTTTATTGACATCATAATGATTTATAAATTATATCATTGATTCTTTTACAATTGATCATATACTGTGCCTAATATTTATCAGTAAAAGAATTATCAGCCAAACATATCTGTCGGTCAAATGATAATTGATCATATGATTGTCAGTCATGTGTACTTGTCGGTCGAGTGATTGTTGACTAAATGATTATTGGCAAATTGTGTGTCAGTTTATTGATCTAAACCCAATATAAATATATTTAAAAAAGGAATAAATAAAAGTCTTGATAATGATATTATTAGAATAGAACTTATTAGTATAAGTATAATATCAAAAATTTAGAGAATATTTATTTTAGAAGAATATGATATTAAATATTTTAAGTTTGTAAATATTTTCAAGAAATTTATTAATAAAAAATTAATTTAATAAATAAACTATTTTAAATTTTTTTTTAAATTTCAATGATAATTATATTAAAAAGTTTTTTTATTTTTTTTTGATTTAATTATAAATTTTATGATTACTATGATAAATTTTTTATTATAACTTTTTTTTTATATAAATTTTATATCAAATATATAAAGATAAAATAAAAATCAGTTAAAATATATATTTTTTCTTATTACATATTTTCTTTAAATATATTTCTATGCTTAGTTCAAGAGGATGTATTTAGAAAAAAAAATTTTTTTCTAATTTTAGTTAACTAAATAGGTTTTAGTAATTTTAGCTATTAAATAATTTAATTTTAAAATTTAATTTAGATAATAATATTAATTTATTCTTAAAAAAATTAGAAAGTAATAAGGAAAAACTTATCTTTTGAAGTAATTTTAATTTTAAAAATCCTAAAATTAATTTGAAAATATAAATGAATTTTTTTGAAAAAAACAAAATTAGTAAATAATAAAAAATATTTATATTATTATTTTTCTAAGTAAATAAAAAATTAAAATTTTTAAAAATAAAATTTTAAAATTAAAAAATATATTTATTTTATATTTTTTACTAATAAGAATTATATTAATTTAATATTTAAAATGATTTTTTATATTAAATAATTTTTAATATTCAAAATTAATTATTAATTTTAAATATTTGATTTTTTTATTTGTAATAAATATGTATTTAAATAAAAATCCTATAAATTACTTTTTTTATTTATGAATATTAAAAGATTTTTATATTTCTAATTTGATATATTAATAATTTTAATAATTTACCTTTTTTTTATCTTATTTATTATAATTTACTAATATTTATTTAATATTTATTAGTAATAAAATTAAAATTTGTTAATTATTTGAGTTAATTATTTTAAAAAAACTAATTATAAATATTTAAAATATTTATCTTTTAGATTATCTAGCAAATAAATTTGCTTATAAAATTAAAAAAAAAGTATTATTTTTTTTATAAAATATTAAATATAATTTTAAGTAATATTATTATATAAATAATATATTTTTTATTATTTTTTTATAAAACGTTAAATAAAATTTTAAGTAATATTATTATTATATAAATAATATATTTTTTATTAACTTTATTAATAAAGATTTAGTTTTTTAAAAGTTTTTAAAATAATTTAATTTTAAAATTAAGTTTCAAAGAATTTATTATAATAAATTTTAAAAATTTATATGTTTACTTACATATTAATTAAATCACTTTATTATTAATTAAAGTCATAAAATTTTTAATAAATTATAATAATATAATAATAAAAGTTTTTCTTTATAAATAATTTTATTATGTTAATATAGCTTAAAAAGGTTATCATAGATTAATAATGAAAATTTTTAATATATATTTTTAAAAATTCTAAATTTTAAGCTTTTTAAATAACCTTAAATTTTTTTATTATATAATTTACAATACAACTTGCTATAAATATTATATATTTATAAAATTAATTTAAAAAAAAATTTTTAAAAAAATAAAAGTAAATCAAAAAAGAAGTTATAGTAAGCTACTTGCAAATTCCTATAATTTAAAGATTATAAAAATTATTTTTATAAAATTTAAGAAATCTAATTTATAGTAAATACTTAAATAAAAAATATTATATACAATCCCATAAAATTAAAAATTTTAATATTAATAAAATGATTATAATAAATTCAGAATAAATAATATAAAAAAATAAAAAAATGTATAAAAAAAATTATTAAACTTTAATTAAATGTGAATTTATCGAAATATGTTTTTAATATAAATTCAAATATGTTCAAGAATACCACCAGTTTAAAAAAATAATATAAATTTTTTTCAGAAAAAAAAGCTTTTTCATTAAATTTAATCAAAAAGAATTGCAAAAAATTTATTTGAAATAAAATTGCCTATCTTTTTAGGAAGAGGTACAGTACAGTATGTATTTAATTATTAAAATTTTATTACAATACAATAGTTATACAGTCGACCCCATGTATAATTACACCCCTCGGCTCTATACAGGGGGTCGACTGTATTAACTTTCAAAAAATACATTTATAAACTTTATAAGTTTAACCTTATGCAAATTATATAATGCCGGGCCAGGAGTTTATGTGTAAGATACTTGGTCAATATCGGGGAACCATATATATTTAACGTTAATAAAATGCCGTTTGTTTATCATTAATACTGCAAATGCAGAAATTCATGCCAAATAAACCCACCGGAAATCGGCTTATCAATGAAGTCAATAAAGGAAGTTAGTGAGTCATTCTGAAAGTAATGAAGATAACAATCGGTAATAACCGAAATTTAAAGATATAATAAATATTTTCTTTGTCTTTGATATTAAAGGACGATGTGTGCAAGTTAGATATGATCTGTTTCACGCATGACACTGAATGCACAGGCATTGACTGCAAGATATTTATCTTCACTACATAAGGATATATTGAATATAATCTTTAAAACATTAAATGTTTCATAAAATTCACCCCTTTTTGAACCATTTTCCTTTTTTAAAGCTTTATTTGGATAAATTAAACCTTGAAAATTTAAGGTTCAATTTATTGCATTAATTGGATTTGAATTTTAAATACGCCATGACTTTTAAAAGTTTAACTTATTTCGGGCCCGCGATATCGGCTTAGCCGGCTCGAACATTAAATTCTCATTATGGAAAGTAATCCTTTCAAAGCCTCACACGATATTTATTCTGATGTTTTCACAAAGAAAATGGTCTGTTAAAAAGAATTACCACTTCAGGTATAAAGAAAACGTAAAACGTACATAAATGACATTAAGGCTTTTTTATTTTATTAGTTCATTGACGATACGAGCTCATTTAAATCGCCGAGTCAAATTTGGTTTTTGATAATCGTCAACAAATTACAACCACATTTCACATGATATGATTCTCCGTCATATTTCTTAAATAACGAAAAAAAATAATATTCATGAATAAAGTTATACGCCCAATTTACTTAATCGATACTGCGTCACAGCCAAATATTTGCAGAAAAAAGAATAACTCCTTTTAATTGCTATTATTTAATAATATTATTATTATCACATCCCAAAAAATCCAATAGTTTCTTGGCAAACCTAATCGAGTTGAATGATGATTTATCAAAATTGAAGAATTTTAGTTTAAGCCTTCTTAGTTTAATTTAATAAATACCCTAATTTATCCGCATGCACTTTTACAACCGGTTTAGACGATTGAAGTTTCCCGGTTCAACTACATTATATGTTCCACATACTTTACATATGCACCGTTCGGACCATGACTATAACCGGAGATAAAAATTCTAAAAGCACACATTTATGATTTTATAGTTTAAAACCTTCCGAATTGTTGATTTTTATCTATCCAAAGTAAACAATTATTGTTAGCAAACGCTCTCATTGCATATTAAGTTCATAATGGATTTGTTTATTATATCAAGAATTTCCATAATCTAACTATTAATACAAAATAAATATGTTTCACATTCCAAACATCAAGGTACAAAATCCGATTTTTTTTAAGGATTATTTAACCCAAATAACCATCTGAAACAGGTTTTACCTTATTTGCTATATCTAGGTATCAAAAAATACGTAACCCTTGTCGGAATAAATTATTTTTTTTTTGATGATAAAGTGCATTGCATTACGTTATTTTCATTGCATACCAAACAAGTTTTATTTAAATTTGGTGATAGATTATTTTGTAGTTATTGCTTTTATTGGTTAAGTCTTGTGTTTGTATGTATGTTAGCGATCAAATAAGGAAAATAAAAGGTGAAACCAGTTCTTTTTAAAAGAAAAGAAATTTTGTTCTTATGGAATGAATGCACGGGCTACGGTATGAGTATTAATTATTATTCGGATTTCCTTATCGATTGCATTATATTAATTGTTAAGATTTTAATTGTATTTTGTATTATTTAGAAAAGTTTGAATAAAACTCTTTTGTTTCTTTGTTGATGGAAAACCAATCGATGTGCATAAATTGAACGTCCACGTTTTTTTTTTTTTTTTTTACAGAAAACTTGCTTTTTATTTTTCGCACACTATAATATAATTTGACAAAAAAAAAATTTTTTTCATAAACGAGATTTACAACTAGAAAATAAGGTATAAAAAACATTCCGAATTAAGAGATGAAAATTTTCACATGTAATAATTGGTTTAAATATGTTCAAAACAGGAATTAATCTTGTAATGTAAATTGAATGAGCATAAATTTAGATGTCCATCCTTGACATCAACTCGTTAAAAATTCTTTTTTGATAAATAATTAGAATTCCCTACAAAAAAATTCTAGGAATCCATTTATAAGACACGAGACCTTTTTATTTACGTTACATATGCAATAATAGCAGTAGTTTATGTGAAGCATATTACCAATTCTGAATGTGATTTTTTTTCTTCAATATTTCAAGGATAGTAGAAGAATACGAAAGAATGATTCGGAATATGTGATGATATATTGATATAAAACAATAGTAATCGTGTTCCAAAAAATAAAAAAAGGAATCAATGAAGTGTTTCTTTTTTTTCATACCAAAAACGTAACAAAAAGGAACGACCAATCAGGTGCTTTAGTATTATGGGTCAGCTGGGGTCATAAATTATTACACGTGTTTTATGTAAAGTGCTTATTGGATGACAGGATTAAATATACCTCGGAGTATCATTTTTTCCTACCTGATCATAACCTGATCGGTGCTGGTGTTTTCTTTAACGAATGAAATTAATTTGTACTATTTATAAATGTTTATTATAAATTTGGTTCAACAATTTATTTATATAATTAAAAGAGTAAGAAATTTGTGGATCCATCTGCATATCATTACTCTCCTATTTTAGTATATATAAAAATGTATCATTACTTTTAAAATGCAATAAATAGGAGAAGAAATGTTTCCTTTTTTTTTTTTTTTTTTTTTTTCAGTCAAATACCTCAAATTTTAGATTTCTTTCTTTCTTTTTTATTTTATTTTTCTTCATTCTAACATTCACAAATAAATTTTTAAAAAACCATAAATCACAAGAAAAAAAAACTATTAACTTGTTGATTTACACGAAAAAAAACAAATATTTGACCACAAGATAAACAACAGCATATATATATATAAATATATGAAATCGTATAGAATATATATATATAACAAATCATCATTAAAAGATCGTTGTCGCTGTTGTTTGCAAAATCACTCTTTTTCCTCTCCAAAATTATTTCATTGCAACATGTATCGAAAACCTCTCACCCTTCATAAATTTTACAGAAATGAAAGTCGTAAAGAAAGTAGTAAACAACAACAACAACAACAAAATATCTTTTCTCACAAGAGACGCACTTCCTCTTTTGATAATAAAAATCCACTTCATCAACATTCTCACATAAAATTTTCTACGTCATTAACACCGGATTGTTTCGCGGAAATTTTGGTTCATTTACAAGACGACAAATCAACGTTATACAATTGTTTATTTTTAAATAGATTATGTTGTCGTCTGGTCGTTCCATTATTATGGAAGCGTCCATTCGATTTAATTCAACAGACTTCTCACTCCGCTGAAAGAGGAGAAACTTCTTCTTCAACGCTCAACTCATTGGAAAGAAATGCGACATTAATCATTAAGACTTATATATCATGTCTACCATCATCGGAATTACAAAGATATTCCAAGGAAGGGATGATCATTCCAGAAATGACTCGTCCATTATTTGATTATCCAACTTATTTAAAAGGCTTTGACGTCGCGTTACTTCATTCCTCAATCGAGTATTACTTCACCAAACTACTAAGAAATACCAGGTTGATGCATTATAAATCTCCTTCATTTAATCCATCAACTTACTTGGCTCAATGGATAGTGAATAAAAGCAACTCTCTTCATTCGCTGAATTATCAATACGTCACTGAGGACGCATTAAAATCCGTTGACATTTCATCTTTCAAAAATATTGAATTGAAGTTACAACGATTAACCAAATTTGATTTCATTTACTTTCCTCAACGATCATTTATTAATGATATTAAACCGATAATTTCTGAATTATTCCTTACTCTAAGTAAAACTTCAACGAATATCCACGAAGTTAAACTCATTTTGAACAAATCTTCTGATCCACCCATTCATCAAATTTGTCATTTCTTGTCAAGTTTACGTTATTTAACTACTTTTAAATCAAATGAATTTTGGTTAAATGATGATCCCACCTTTTTGGATGTCTTTTACTCTCTAAGTAAACATTTAAATACTTTGGAATATTTGGAATTCTCTGATTTGTGTCACCTCAATCGACCTTTATTGGAATTACTCTCTAATTGTAAACGACTTAAAGTGTTGGAATTTAAAGGGTTCAATTTATCTCAACATCGTCAACAACGATCAAGTTCGAATGATTTCTCTGATTATTTGTTCGGGAGAAGTTGTGTGGATTCGACTCTGGGAGATAGTTCAGGAGAATATAGCAGCAGCAACAATTTCGTTTCTATCGGGGAGGAGAATATCAATCCTTCATATAACATTTCGGTGGAAAATTTGATTATTCATAGAAATCAGAATGCGAATTCAATCATCCCTTTACTTAATTTGATATCCCCTTTCTCATTACGAAAACTTTACATTGAAAATACTACCCCTGAAATCATCAATATTATTTCATCCCAATTCATCTCCACTTTAACTCACTTATCAATTCGTCCTTCAAATGGCGTCTCCTTTGCCACGTTTGCTACCTCTCTAAAGAAATTACTCAAGAGAAAAGATTGTAATTTACAAAGTTTCTCATTGAAATTATCGAGGTATGATGGTCACACCTTGGATGATTTGAGGTCTATCTTTGGCGCCCTTCAAAAACGGGTTATTCACCTCACGTTGGATGTTGATGGATTATGTGAAGAAATTAATTCATTGCAGAGAGTTTTGAAATGTTTAAAGTGTAATTTGAAATCTTTGGATTTGATTTATGAAGAGACCGGGAAAGATACTGAATATTTGGACATTGTGAATAATTTCTTGAAGAAAAACAAAGATATCATGAGAATTAGATTTATTGTTAATAAATTGATCGCTGATAATGTCAAGAATATTGTTAGAAACGTAAAATCAAAGTCAAAGAGAAATTTGGAAATCGTGGTTCGAGCTTCTAATCAATTACTAGCCGATTGGACCTCTTTGGAGCAGAGCGTCTAATTCGATCGAACCGTTGTAAAAAAAAGTTATGTGGCGCAGCAATAATATGCGTCATATTAATTTGTATATTATTTTGCCTCTTAGTATATTTAGCATATTTTAAACGATTTTAATATTTTATTCAATTTTAATTCATGTAATATAATTTTATATCATAAATCATAAATCATAAATCATAACGCACTCACACTGTTTGAATTTATTTTTGTATAACATGTTGAACTTTTATAGAAATAATAGACTTTATTTCTTTTTGTATATTTCATAGATCTTAGAATATTTTTTTATTAATTGGTTTTCTGAAATACGATCATTTTTTTATATTATTTAGTTTAAATTTTAATAAATAATACTTGTATTCTTGTAACTTGTTTCTGGGAAAATGTTTGAGCTCCGTATTAACATTTTTTTCTTTCAGAATCAATTTAACTCCCTATTTCATCGTAATAAATTTTTTTTTACTAGTGATTTCCGATTTAATAAAAGCTGAATGGGTTATTTTTCGATTAGTATGGTAATATTTGTATATCATACGGCAACTAGGTTAATGAGAATCTGTTAAATTTTTTATTCAGCTAAAGAAACAGAATCACAAATTTTAGTGTTCAACTACATTTTATGATATGGCGTGATTTATATACCATATCCCGTTAGTGTGTGAAGAAAAGCTAACTCCAACCTTTCTCTTTACATGCAATACAACACATTCAGTTAAATAAAAATTCACTATCAAAGCAAATCAAGGATTTGATTGTTTTTTTTCCCTGAATTACGTAATTTTTTTTTTGAAATTATTACATTTGTTGTAATCAATATTCTTAATCGCAAAAAAGAATTGAAATATTTAAATTAAGAATGTAAAATAATCTAGGTCGTAACATTTATTGATACACAAATTCAGCAGTGTATCATTTAATATCTAGACTACTAATAAATGAAAACCGCTTTTGAGCTTTTTTCTTTGATTCTAAATAAGAACAAATTTATTATATAACGTGTTTAATTTTGTGTTAATGTTTATTCTTTCATTCTGCTGAAATTGTTTGTTTTGTTTTTAGCCATTGCTCTTTGTGAATCATAGTGTCACGTAATAAATTTGTACTAATATTAAATGAGCATATCTGATATGACGAAAATAACAATATTTGTAATTAACGTCGTTGGATAATCAAGTGACAAGTGTTTTAAAAAAAAATACCGTATCATAATATTAAAATGTACCTTTTTATTCTCTTTTGTTAAATAATTATTTTAGAAAATTAGAAATAATTCCCAAATATTTGAAAAATTATTAATATAATTTATAAAATATATATTTATAATAAAAATTAATAAGTTTAAGGTTTTAAGTTATACTAATTATTGTTTATTAAAATATTATAAATAAAAAATATTTTAATTTGTGATCTTTTTATATGTAATATAAAAACTTTCTTAATTTCTTTGAATAACCTATTTTTTATCATTTTTTTAAGATTTAGAATTTTAATAAACAATAACTGATAACTTTTTAAATAATTTTATTAATAAAATATAATAAATAATTACTAATAAAAATTACTTTAAATAAAAATAAAACAGATGAAATTAAAATATTGTGTTATATGTTAAATATAATTTTTTTACATTAATTTAAAAAAAAATTTACTGCAAAACATTAATATTATATTAATTTAAAAATATAAATAAATATTAAATGTATAAAAAAAAGTTTTGCAGTAAAAAGCGAAGAAACTCTAATAAATTAAAATTTTACTTTATAAGTTAAATTTTTAGTAATATTAACATAAAAAAATTTTATTTTTATTATACATTTAATTTAAATTAATAACTATTTTTTACAAATATTAAAATTAAAAGTTATATAATATTATTTTAATTATTATATTGTAATATTTGTAATATTTTATTAATAAAATAATTTTTTGTTTTTTATTTTTTTTATTTTAATTTTTAAATTATATAAATAAATTAATAAAAAGATATAAAACTACAAAAAAATAAAATATATCTTTATAAGCTAAAATAATTTTAAATAAAATAAATTCAAATTTTATATTAATTTAAAAAAAAATTTTTTTAGAGTTTATATTTTTTTAAAATAATTATAAATTATAATATTAAAATTTTTTTTAAAAAATTATGTTTAAATGTTAATTCTTTTATAGTTTATGTAATAATTTACTTATAAATATTTAGTTTTTATGACTTATGATTTATATTATTCAAAATTTTTTATATAATTATTGAGAATTATGAAAATTTATATAATCATTAAAATTACAAAGATTTATAATATCACTAAATTTAAAAGATTTATAATGTTACCAAGACTCATAAAATTTTGTAATATAATATAATAAAGATAAGAAAAGAGTTTATTGATAATATAGTCACACCTTAATATAATGAAGTTAATGTTTAGGCTGATTAGATCTTTATTATAAAAAAATTCATTATTATTATAACTAATTATTTGGTATAATATATGATTACTAAAAAAAATACAATCATAATTTTATGATATAATTAAAGTTAATTTTATGATATATTTTATAGAATAACCTTTTTGGGCTTAAAGTTAAAGTGATTTTGAAGTAATTTTAGTAATATAAAAATTGAAATTAATCTCAGGTATAACAATAAATATAAATTTATTTTTAAAAGTTTTTATTATTTATTATAATTGAAAATAAAAAAACGACTTTATTTTAATACAAAATTGAGAACTTTTTAATAAATAAAAAAAAGTAAGAAAATTTATTAATGATAGTCCAAAATTCAATTAATTATCAATATTATTTATTATATAAAAAAAAATAAAAAAATTAAAAATAAAAATAATAAAAAAAATAAATATCACAAAATAAAAACCCAACTCTGGTAAAATAAGAATAAAATAAAAAATTGAAAATCTGTCTGATAAAAATAAAGAAATTAAAAAAAAAAAACTAAAAAAAATTAAATCCCTACTCCTATTCCCAACTACTAGTTTACTATTAACATATTATAGACTCTTCTTCAATGATGTCTTGTAATTAAAAATGTAAAAATGCTTAATATAAATATAAAAATTCCTAAAATTTTATTAAGAATCATTAATTAAAACATTTAATAATTACCTAGCCTATCCTAAAACCTAGTTTAAAAGAGATTATAAAATTATTTTCTATTATACAACTACCTTGCTCTCTTCTTGCATTATTATATCAATCACAAAAGTTCTAAGAAGATATATTAATTACTTATATAATTAAATTATATTTATCAATATATTATTATTTATTTATTTACTTACCCCATAATTTCTCATTAGATTTCTTCACTTTTACTCATATTAACAATCAGAATTATTACCATTATAGTATCAATTTATTCTTCTTACAACATTCTGTTAAAATTTTAATTTATTACCATAAAAAATATGATATATATGGTTGTATTGCCTCATCTTTTTAACTAAGTAGTCAGTTTTCATTAATGATGCTATCTGAAATCTATTTTAATGTGTAGCTTAAAAATTGAGAAACTATTTCAAAACCTTTAAAACAATATTATTATAAACAAATAGTTTATCTCAAAACTCAAATTTTTTAAAAATAGGTTAGAAAGACATCTTTAGTCTTCATATTTCCCAAATAATTCTCAATGTATCAATTTATATATTATAATTTAGGATTATTTTTTTGAGTAATATAATAATAAAGAGTAGCAGTTATATCTTATTTATCAAATATATAAAAATAATAATATAATTAAATATTATAATAGGTAAAAGATGCTTCAATATCTATAATACAAAAACATTTATGAAGAGATTATAAAATTAATAAAAACCATTTAGATGAGCCAGATAGTGATATTAGAACTGTTATGAAATATATTATTATAAAACATTAATTATATTTAGAATAATTATTAATTACTTTTATTATTCTTAATTGTCAGCTATTATATATGCTTAAAAATCAAGTATTTCAGAAAATACTTTATAAATTTAAATCAGAATTTAAAATACCAACAAAAGAAAGATGCAAAAAAATAATATAAGTTAACTATACCATTTCGCTCTATTCAAGTTTTCTAATATTTCATTGATTCTTGGTAAGGAATAAGTATTTTCTTATGTAAGTTTATTTAATTCTCTGTAATCAATATATAAGCATTTCTTTCTATTATCTTTTTTTACAAGAATAACAGGTTAAGCCTATAGACTGTCAGATTCTTAAATAATTCCTTCTTTTAGTATCTTCTTGATTTTTCCATTGATTAAAGTTGCTCGCAAAAACTCCTTCAAAATAATTTCATAATATCCCTTATTATATTTTAATATAATTTTGATTAATTTTAGATTTTGGGATTTTGTCGTACCTCTCACTATATTTTAATATAATTTTGGCTGTTTATTAATAGCTTTTTTAGGTTTTATTTTTCATCTTTACTATTAGTGTTCTGCAAAAAATCCGATTCATTTCAAATCTGATCTAGATCTAATAGATCGTATTGAATCAGATTATCAGATTTGAATCAGATTCAGATCTGTCAGAACTGGATCAGATTTAGATTTGGATTTGATTCAATTCAATGGATTCAGATTTGGATTCAGATTTGGATTTGAATTCAAATCTGATTTATTAGATTTGAAATAAAAAATGTTGTCCAGAAGTTAGACGTTACATTTATTATTAAAGAAATTTAATTTTTAATAATAAAATGCTACCTAAAAGTCAGACGTAGCATTTATTATTAAAAAAATTTAATTTTAATAATAAATGCTGCCTGAAAGTCAGACACAGCATTTATTATTAAAAAATTAATTTTTATTAATTTTTAATAATAAAATGCCGTTTTGAAAGTTAGAGGTAGCATTTATTATTAAAAATAATTAATGTTTAATATTAAAATGCCGCTCTGAAAGTCAAACGTAGCATTTATTAATAAAAAAATTAATTTTTATTAATTTTTTATATTAAAATGCCACCTCAAAAGTCAAACGCAGCATTTATTATTAAAAAATTCATTTTTAATAATTTTTAATATTAAAATGTTACCCTGAAAGTCGGAGGCAGCATTTATTAATAAAAATATTAATTTTTATAATAAAATGCCATCTTAAAAATCAGATGCGACATTTATTTAATGTTTAATAATAAAATGCTACCCTGAAAGTCAGATGTGACATTTATTAATAAAAAAATTAATTTTATTATTTTTTATATTAAAATGCCATCCCAAAAGTCAGAAGCAGTATTTATTATTAAAAAATTCATTTTTAATAATTTTTAATATTAAACTACCGTTCTGAAATTTTGAGGCAGCATTTATTATTAAAAAATTAATTTTTTATTAATTTTTAATAATAAATGCCATCCTGAAAAGTCAGACGTAGCATTTATTATTAAATAATTTCATTTTTAATAATTTTTAATATTTAAATATCACCCCAAAAGTCAGTCATAACATTTATTAATAAAGATATTAATTTTTATAATAAAATGCCATCCTAAAAGTCAGGTGCGACATTTATTTTAATGTTTAATAATAAAATGCTACCCTGAAAGTCAGATGTGGCATTTATTAATAAAAAAATTAATTTTATTATTTTTTATATTAAAATGCTACCCCAAAAGTCAGAGGCAGCATTTATTATTAAAAAATTCATTTTTAATAATTTTTAATATTAAACTACTGTTCTGAAATTTTGAGGCAGCATTTATTATTAAAAAATTAATTTTTTATTAATTTTTAATAATAAATGCCATCCTGAAAAGTCAGACACAGCATTTATTATTAAATAATTTCATTTTTAATAATTTTAATATTTAAATGCCACCCCAAAGTCAGTCATACCATTTATTATTAAAAAAATAATTTTTAATAATAAAATGCCATCCTGAAAGTCAGAGGCGACATTTATTATTAAAAAATTAATTTTTTATTAATTTTTAATAACAAAATGCCATCCCAAAAAGTTAGAGGTGACATTTATTATTAAAAAATTAATATTTAATAATAAAATGCCGATCTGAATGTCTAAGGCGGATTTTTGTTAAAAAAAAGAAAATTGTTATTTTTTTTAACATTAAAATGCTATTCTGAACGTCAGAAGCAGATTTTTGTTAAAAAAAATTTTTTATCCGTTGAATACGAATTTGGATTTATCAGATTTGAATACGGATTCAGATTCAGATTTGTTAGATTCAGATTGAATCAGATTTGGATTTTTCAGATTTTGTTTAAATCTGATCTGATCTAATCCATGTAGAATACTAATAAAATATAATAATAAAAGTTACATTTGAATTATAAATGAAATTTTGTTAAGAAATTTTTTTATTATTATATGCAAAAATAAATACAAAGATTCGAGACTATACTTAGAATATACAAAATTATTATTTTATAAATTCTTTGATCTTAGTCCTCTTGCTAGCTAGAAAACTATCAACACTAACACAATTCTTCAATAATCTAATAATGATGCTGATTATTCATTTTACATTAATTTGAAATAATTCAGAATTTTCTTTAACAGCAAACTTTGTAAGATTAATTTATATTTACTAGCATTTTTAAAGTAAATACTATCTGAGATATATATGATAAAATGTTACTCTATACCGTAATCATAAATAATACTATAAATATAGTTAAAATAGTTGTTTCTAAATATCTGATCTGCAATCTGTTTCTTTTTATTTATCTGAAATACACTCTTAAGTTATGCTAGATTCTAAAAGATAAATATGTTAATATTATTAAATCTCTAAAATATGATCTGAGTATTTTCTTACAAAGGAATAAATAATAGTAAGTCATATGATCTATAATGTAATTTTACTAAAAACGCTCCTATTTGTTTTAATTCTATTGAAAAGAATACAATTTTTTACATATTTTTATTATTATCAAGTAGGAATAAATCAATAAATATGCGTCTTATTTTTCCAAATAGACTGATTTAGATATATCCAATCTTAATATTCTTAGTAATACATAGAATATCTTCTAAATTTTTGATTACATAATCTACTCAACTCAGGGTTGGAAAAAGACCTTGAAATGACCTTATTGTTATTATAAATTTCAAGTCAAAAGATCTTATAATTTGCTATTACATACTCAGCCTATTACATTTTTACCAAAAATGTCTTTTTGTAAACTATGAATATATCTTAAGAAGTGAGATTTTTAGCTATAGTAATTAATGCATTATTATCAGAAATAATTCTTTTCTATCATATGTATTCACTAAGGTACTTTATTATGACAAGTAAGTTCCTTATCATCAGACTTTACAATCTTAGGGAATCTCACCTCTTACATGTATCTGAAATGCCTTGGAATTACTTTACTTAACTTTACAAACTTAAATGTTTAGTGAATTATAAGAAACATAGAGAATTTATTTATTCTAAATAATGAATTTAAAAGTAAGTTAGTGTAGTAATTCACAATCAAATCCTAGATATTAGACTCATAAAAGGAAAAAGTAATTGTTTTTCAAAGTTGATTCTTTTATTTATTACTTGAAACTCACAAGTATTTTAGAATTTACAAGAGAGTTAATTTACAACTTGAATAAAAAGCTATTTTATTTATATAAAATTAATTTGCTATAGCTGACTAGTTGCTATACTATAAACTAACTAAATTTGTAACTACAAATGCTAATATAATAATAATAATAATAATGACAAAGATAATAGTTATAATAAAGATAATAATAATAATATAAATAATAGAAATAATGATGTTAACCCTACACTCAACTGTCGAAATTAGAATAATGATGACTTGATAACAGAGAGTAATATGTGTATTCTAAGATTATTATGAAATAAGTCCTATCATGATCAACCTTTAAGTTTATCATTTGGTAATTATTTTAGCACGAGTTTAACTTTGTAACTTATAACTTTATAATTAAAATAAACACTTTAGACATGTTGAAGGGTTTTGTATAGATTATTGTATAGAAAGAGATTCCTTTTATTATATATTTGTATGCTCAGAGATTCTTAACTCTTAGATTTTAAGACTTGAATTCGCACTCTTGAGTTGTTCTTTTACAAGAGCAACTTTCTATCCTATTTATACAAAATTACAATTATAGAAAAACTATAATTATCGCTAATTTATAAATAATAGTTAATATAAATAATAAAGATAGAATACATAATAATTATATAAAAGATAATAATAATAAATAAGATAATAAATATAAATAAGTTAAAGAAGTTGACTATGTTGAAAATGTTATAAATGTTGACAAAGTTAATAATGCTAATTAATGTAAATCTTTGTAGCGTAGTAACTTTGACGAGATCTGGTATCAATGATAATAATTAAAATAATAAAAATATTGGAAATTAAAAAAATCCAATGAATCATAATGATCATATAAATCTGGTAAATTTTAAGAACCCTAAGAATCCTAAGAATCAGGAAAATTCAGAATTTTGCAGATCATTTGGCACAGTATTTGTCAGACTTATTATGTTATCATTCCATTGGTCACTGATGATTAGTATAGTAAGATTGATTTCTGACATTGATAGTATAAAGGATTGATGAAATAAATTTATAATGCATTGTATCATTAGCATTGGGTTATAGTTTTTATATTTGAAGTTTTAGGATAATATTCTCTATATAATAATAATGATTAAAAAACTTATTATCATCATTGATGTCTTCAAAAATTGCAAAAAAAATAAGGTTAGTATATTCAACCAGTTAGTTTTAAAAAATTATTTATTTATCTATTAGAAGTAAACTGTTTGATAATTGTTATATCTTCTCTATTGACCTTATTTTTTACGCAATATTTCTTTCAAGTTATCAAGAGTTTTAAGTAAAGAATAGTTTTTTAATTTTGGCTGAAACCTTCAATAAATTCTATAAGAACTATTGATGAATTTAATAAAAAACCAATATTGTAAAAGTATTTTTTAACTTGAGAAAAACAAGACCAAATATTTTTTCTTTACATAAAATTTTAAAGAGAAGCTTCTTAAACTTCAAATCTTTTCTTTTCAAATATTTAATAAGCTTACCTATATTAAAATCCTTAATCATGTCTAATAGTTCTAATGAAAATTTCTTCCATTATTAAGGTAGATAAGTAAAATAAGAAGCTTATGAAGATATGGTTTTTATATATGTGTTAGTACTTGCGAAAAAAATTATACACTAGATTGCAATTATAGATAAAGCTGATTTATGAATATAAAAGTATTTTTTTGCTTCTAAAGTAAGATATATCTGAAAAGAAATAAAAAGATTTAATATTTATTGAAATTTATGATAAGAATATAATATATACTTTATTTAAGAAATAAATCATTGCTAAAGCAACAACTGATATGTAAAAAATAATATTTGCAAATTATATCATATTACATAATACAAAAAATTATTTGAAGAAAAAGAAAGGTAAATGAATACATGAATTATATCTTTATCAGGATTCTCAGGAAAATAAACAGAAATTCTATTTTCTAATTATATATATCTTCTTTATATACTAGTATAATAAATTTGTTAAAGATGAAAGTTATGAGAATAGACTGAAAGATGGAATGCTAATATAGTTCTAACTCTATTTACAATAGCAGAAACATAATCATTCTTGAAAACCTTAATCACAAAAATCACATTTCTATTCTAATTATTATGAAAGTAAAAATTTAAACTGATAATATCTTTATTATCATTTTCAGTAATTTATTATCTTGCTTTCTTAAATACAAAACTAATAATAAGATAAAAACTTGCTTTTATATATATATAACTTCTAACATATACTGTATATACCTTAAATTTTTGTAATAAAGTTAGCTGAATTTTTACATACTTCTACATGTTTATATCTTGCTAAAAAAGTTAAGAAGATATGAGATATGATTAATATTATCATTTGCTATGAAAGTATATATAAATGAAATCCTCATATCTTTTCATATGTAGATCTATTCTGCAAGATGTAAAGTTAGCTAGTTCTTGTAAATCTCAAAATTGCAAAGTTTTCAGTCCTTTATAATATTGTTATGATCAGTTCTTTATGTTGCTTAAATGTTATAAGTAGACAGATAATATGTGTGATAAGCAGAAGATTTAATTTATAGTTAGATTGGATAAAATATAGGTATTAATAGTTTATTTGATATATACTAACAAATGAATACTGCCTCAAATGTCGGTACTTCTGTATGTACAAATATTCTAAATAATCAAACTAAACTAATCTAATCTTTTCCTATAAGTCTTTTACTCAGTGAACTTTCTGAATCTCCAAGAATTTTCAACTCATATTTATATAAAATAAAACATATATAATTGTTAATAACGTTAAATAAATAAACTAAGTATAATAAATAAACTACATTAAATAAATAAAGTAAAGAATATTAATAAAATAAGTTAACTATGTAAATGAGGTAGATGACGTAAACAATGTTAAAAAATTAACATAGTTTCTAAAGATTTACATTAGAAAGATCATCCTAATGATATTTGTGTAATAATATATAGTTTTGTCATTATTACACTATTAATTTATTGAAAAAGCTATGTATTACAACTAGATTTCCCTTCACATTTTTCTCATATTTGTATAAAGTTAATATATTTTCTTTTCAAATGTACATGCAAAATTAATATATTTTAATATATTAATAGCTGTCATACAAATTCTGCCTAGTAATCCGCTTATTTTTATCATATGAAGTACATGCATTGTGGTTCAGCAATTTCTTTTGAGCAGATGATCTATACTAGGTTAATATAATAGCTAATCACTACTCTGGACTATTGAAATTTTTACCTCATTAAAGTATTATTATTCTACTTGATTAGCTAATAAGTTATCAAAAGCTCTTAATATTCAATATTAAAGTAAAAATAAAACCTTAAATTTAAGATTATCTAGCTATAAATTTATTAGAATTAGTTTACTGATACTGAATAGAACCTAATTCTGATTATTAATTAAAGTTGTTTACCATAATTAAAAAAAATGGTGCAATTGAGTTGCAACTCAATTGAAATTTGAAAATAATTATGAAAACCATTTTATTATTAATAAAACTGTGCTGAAAGATATATATTTATCTCAACTAACTTATCTCTTACCCTATTTTAGTTACTATTAAATCTATTAAATCCTAATTATTGTATTAATTAAAATAGTCTTCAATTATATAAATAAAATCAGATATTATAATATTTATGAAATTCTCAATATGAATATTTAGATTAAATAAAATAAGCTGTTATATAGCTTCTTTATTAATATTATAACAGCCTTACAGATCAAGATATTTCAAATTAAAATATGATTGAGTATAAAGATAATAACAACAATTATTTTATTATATTATAATAAATAATAAATCAATTAAATATTATAATATTATTAACTTAATTAAACACATATTGCAATTTGTTACAATTATTACATGGGACTGCAATTAATTAAAATTATTACAAAGTTTATAATAAATAATATAATATTTAAATAAATAATGTAATGTATAAATAAAATAATGTAATATTATAATAAAATGACATAACTTTAGATATTTATAGTAAGTACAGTCAAACCTTGATATAGCGAACTCTTGATATAGCGAATTTTTAAATCAAATATATTAAAATTACCTTTACTATAGTGAACTAGCCAATTAAATTCTTTAAAAAATTCATTATAAGCTTATAACGAAGTTGATATCCAGATCCTAAAATTCGTTATATCAAGAGTTCACTGTAGTCTTTTTATTTATATAAATTTGGCTTATCAGTAAAATCAGTAGCTTTTTTAATAAGGTTTTGTTAAGTTTAATTAGTCTTAGATAGGCTTAGATAGGCTATCAAATCATTACTGAATACTGATAGTAAATGTATACATCTAAGAAATATTTGTGAACTTGAAAAAATATTATAAGAAAATGAAAAAAAGTTCTATCTGAAACCTATATTAAACTTATACAAAGCATACCATATAAAATTGAAGCATGCATTAGAAGTTAAGGATGGTTTACTAAATATTAAATATATTAAATATTACAGTAGTGGTCAAAAAAAATAACAATTTTACTATGTCAGATCATCATTTTGTAACTTCTTTAATTTTAATCATACATACATAAATAAAAATGCAAATGAATACCTTATAATTAAAATATAACTTTTAAGTAAAACTTTTCCTATACCTTAATAAAAATTTTAGTTTATTAAGCTTTAAAGTGATTTTATTTAGACAAAAAACTTAACATTAAATGAGATTACATTTCTGAAGGCAAAAAGTATATAATGCTACTAAAATATACTCATACATAAAGATTAACATAAAACTATTATTAAAAACTTAAAAAAAATGAAATAATTTAGAGATTAAATGTAAAAAATTCTTTATCAAGATAGCATTTTAATCATTTTATTAAATAATTTGATATTTTACTAATTTTTTTTTGAAAATAGTATTTTAAAGGTCATGGATTATTTTTTTAATAATCTAAATCCAAAACTTATTAAAAATTATTAGCTTAATTATTAAAAGGAATGTAAAGTTATATAGGCTAAAAAAATTTAGTAAATTAAAAGTTTTTTGAATAAAAGTAACAAATAATAAATACAAAAAAGCCTTCTAATTGATTTTATAAATTCAATTTATGATATTATAACAGGACTATTGGGAAATAAATACCATAATTTTTTTTTAAATACAATTTATCACTTATTAGCTTTAAAATAATATATTGTATGTTTTAATTAGTGTAATATTCATTTTTTCTGTATGTCAAATATGTCATCCGCAGTCGTTAGTAACATATCACGGGAAATCATTGTATTACGCAGCAAAAAATCATATAGCCCTAAAATTTGATTGATTATAATTACTTCCAAAAGTTAGCTTCCAATCAAAGAGCACATCCCTGCTTATTTGTATTCTTCGCAGTCGTCCAGCTCGATGATGTAAAAGCGACAAGTGGGGGAAAAACTGGGGGGGTTTTTTTTTTTTTTTTTTTGATTATGTGAATTGGAGTATTACTCCACAAGAAATTTTTGTCACAAAAAAAATTCCTGATATAGAGCGCTAAATATTTATTTGATAATCAGGTAAAAGTTACCTCAATTTTGAAATTTTTAAAGCTTGCACGTATTTACCGAATTTTGAATAAGAGATTTCTTGTAACCCGTATTTTACCCTTTAAAACTGCTATTTTATTACATCATTTGCAAGTTGTACACTAATTCTGTTAAAATATATACAATATTATAATACAATCGACCCATCTCTTATATAGTCACATCCCTTTTAAAAAATCCTCTTCTATAATCACATCATATATATACTGTATTTTTGGTCCTGACTATACAGGGGGTCGATTGTATTATTATTTCAAATAAATTTATACATTCAAATAAATTACATGCATTAATATATATATATATATAATTATAGGTTTTCTTTTTCTCAAGCATTTTTTTTTTCAGTTTTTATCTTGTTCGATTTTTTAGTCAAACATAAAAGAATGTGATTTGAACATTATATATCATTGCTTCATGAGCAACTTCTCGTCTATAGGTAACCATATTGAGTATTTGTTGTATAATCATCATCATGATAACCTTCTCCTGTATGTTCATTCCTCGTCTCATCATACTGATCAAGATGTTCAATATAATCTGTATTCTCATCATAATAATTTTCCCCCATCGAATTTCTATCAGCGGTCTCATCGTATTCATCATAATAATCATTTTCTTCCGCATATTCATCACCATTTCTATCACCCCCATAACCCTCAGCATAATTTTCATATTCTTCATCATATTCAGCAACAGTTTCATACTGTGTAGGCATTATATGAGATGTCTGAGTGAGTCTATGGTTGTATTTATTCTCATTTGTATAACCCATTTCCATCATTCCTGTCTCAGAATCATAACCCTGACTTGTTAATCTTCTTGACATTTCTTCGGTGTAATCTATGGGTATAGGAGCACTAATGTCTTTTGTAGAAATACGTTTACGTCTTGCATTATGACCTTCTACATCACTATTATCAAAAGAACCAGAATGACGAGGTAAACTAGAAGATCTAGTAAGTTTACTATCTGTTTTGTCCTCTCTTTTATTATTATTATTCGATTTTGCTCTTACCCAAGGTAAACTAAAAGTACTAAAAGCATTAGACTTTCTTCTTAATTTACCACGACCACGAACTTTTGAATCATCCCAAATATTTAAAATTTGCTCTTTTTCTTCAATCATTATCCATTCACATTCATGATTTATTAAATCTTGTCTTGGTTCAACGAAAACCCACTCACCCCAACGATTGGTCACTTCATCAGAAGTTGTTTCAATCCAAATATAAGGAAATATTTCATCGATAGTTTCAATTGCTAAATGCGTTGTGACTTGAAAATCTTGCGCGGGATCTATCACATACCAATCTTCCCAATCTTCTTCATGTTCATTATAATCAAAATCATTATTTGAATCAAAAGATTTTTTCTTTAATGAACGTAAATTTATTCCTCTTTTTATTTTATGTTTCTTTCCATCATTACGTGTCGCTGTTGTTGTAGTCGTTGATTTAACATTTGAAATATTATAATCATGATCATTATCTCTTAATAAAGGTGATTTAACTGATGAAGCTAAGGTAAGTACATCAGATAAATTATCTAACGAATCTCTAAATCCTTTTGTGGTAAAATCATCCCAAGCAATAGTTTTAGGTCTCATTTCGTTATCGAGTTCATTTCCACCCGTTTTTCCATTATCATTTTTATTATTTGGTAGGCTTACATTATTTTTATCTTGCTTTTTTTTAGGTGGTAAAGGGGGTTCTAAATAAAAGCTTTTAAACCCTTTTTTGGAGAAATCCTTCCAATTTTTTTCTATGGGAGTAATAGCCATATTTTTATGTAAATTTTCATTAATCATCTTTTCATCAAGCGAAAAGAATAATTTAATATAATCATCGGATAATGAAGCTATACCGTTTCTTTGAAATTCTTTCCAAATTTTTTCCGCTATATTTTGTTCTTCTAATGTCATCATTGTACTTGTACGAACTATAGTTCGTCTATTTAAATTATCCAACATTTCAGGTAACAATATACTTGGACATCTCGATTTTCGTCCATTATTGGTAATACCTGGTGGTACTGTTCTCGTTACTCTTAATATACTTATTGGTCTTTCTGATGGCGCGGAAAAATATATCAACGAACTTCTTTTTCTAAAATGTTTTCTACTTTTATTTGATATTGTAGGGGATTCAGGAAAGTCCGCTGTTTGAATTATTTCTTTTTGATATTCATGACCTTCCGAATCATCATCATAATCGTCATCTTCAACATCAACAATATCTTCTTCATCTTTTTCTTCTTCATTTTGTTGTTTTAATTGAAAATATTTTTTTCGTAATTCGACATAATTGTCCAGCAATAAAGTCAAATGAGGAGGTAATTCAATTTCAATAACCAATTCTCTCACATAAGCCAAAAATAAATGCAAACAAGCATTAGAAGATTTAATCCATTCTCTATAAGCATCATCAAAACTAGTAAAATTCCTTTCCTTTTCGTCATCATTATAACCAATTAAACATAATGCTAAAGATTTTATAATTTTAAGAGGATTATTATCAATATCCGAATTGGAAGGAAGAACACTACTATTTAATTGTATACAAATATCAAATAATTCTAAAATAATTTCCCTATTTAATTTTGGTATAGAATTTAAAAAGTTATTAGTGAATAATCCCTTACGAACATCATAATTCATTTCTTGTTCGTAAAAATTAAAAGACTCGTAATTATTAAATGGAATAATTATACATTTACAATGACGTAAAGCCCATTTCATTGCTGATACTATATTATTGATATCTTGACTTTGAATTTCATCTTCAAATTCTGGTATATTATCGTTCAATAAACAATTCAATAAGTATTTTACTTCATCTCCCCCATCTCCAATACGCATCGGTTTAAATATATTAACGGTATTTAATCCTAATTAAAAAATATATATACATATATAATATTGTTAACTAAATATGTATTAAACTTTAACCGTATATATATTAAAGTGAAACTTACCTCTCAGTCGGATCTGTTCAACGCATCTTTTAACAATCAAACTAGTCTCTTCAATAGTAACATTATTACCAAATTCTTTTAAATTTGTAGTCTTTTGCGAAAGTTTACGAAAATTATTACTGTTATTATTTACAGATTTTTGTAAATTTTTCTTTTTTAAAATATGTTTCGCTCCGCGTAACATTCTTTCTTTTTTTATTTTGGTTTCGGGTTTTAATTTCTTAATAAAAAAAAGTTTAAACGCCTGGAGTTTATTAATTTTTTTTTTTTTTAAAAAAAAGAAAGGGAATTATGTTTCAATGGGAGGAAGGAGAGGCATTGAAAATAACAACAAAAAAAAATGTTATTTCGGAAAATTTAAAACAGGTTTATTTATTCTCTATCTTCTTTTGACTTTTTTTTTTTTTTTTGTTTATGTTATAACCTTATACGCATTTTTGGTTTCGTATATATAATTTTTTTTTGTACCACATGATTGATTATGAAAGTCAATGAATTGTTAACAACACTGTTCAAATTTTTTGTGCAAGATCCTTTCAATGCCAAAATGCCAAGCTAAAGGGAATTTTTTTTTCACTTTTAATTCAAATCCGATTTTGGGAATGATTTTTTTTTAAAAAAGAAAAGAATACTTTTTCCCTGCAAAGAGAAAATTCCAAGTGCAGCATGACATAATCAAAATAATCTTTTTTTTTTGAATAATTATAGATAAGGTAGCATTCATTACATTCATCTTTTTCATCTTTTTTCCATGTAGTGATTGACAAGAATGATTTCCTTTCTAGGTTATTAAATTCCGTTTATATCTATCCCAAAACGTAGTTTGTCGCACGTACGTAGCACACAATTTTCATTTGGCGCGTTCGCGTTTTCCTTTTTAAGCACTTATTCTCACGGATAAATATAGCAACTACGATTTTATCATTACCTCTTCTATCTCCTTCTTTCCTTTTCATTATTGTTACTAATAAATAAAAAATTTATTATTAATTTATTATTAACACGTTGTCGTATTTAGCATATTTTGTATTCTCCCCTAGTATTACATATTCTCAAATTTATTTTATCGAACATTATAAAACGTTTACTTTATCGTTCATTATGAACTAGATCGATTGGCACACATCTTTGAAATTTCATCATCACTTTTTTGATTTCTTGATTTTTTTATTCAGAGTAGAGTGTATGCATACATTATTGTAAGTGTAAGACAATTGATAAAACTAACAGATAATAAAAATAAAAATGAATTAAAAACTTAAATAAATTGGTTTGTCTCATAACCTTTGACCATTATTATTATTATTATTGTTATTGTTATTATTATTATTATAATTATAATTATTATGATTGTTGTTGTTGTTGTTATTTTTAGAATTTTTAGGTAAACATAATAAATAATGTTAAAGAATATAATAATTAAAATTAATTTTGAAGAAATAAAAGAAAGAAAACTACTTCTATCGTTAACACCAACCAATATCTGTCAGTAAACATCTTCATTAAACTCATCATATGGATCCCCTCCGTATTCGTATTCATTATTATCGTTTTCAACATAATCTTCACCATCTTCAGTTAACCCTGGAGTAGTTGCGGCACTATTTCCATATTGCATATCTTTATTGTTGCTAAGCTTCAAAGTTCGACGATTCCATCCATAATCTTCCTCTTCAGGTGATCTATTTCTTTCTGAATTTATGCCGCGTGAGATCCCTGAGCCACTTATGCTTGTAGGATCATAATCCCGCCATGATGTTGGAGAAGTAGGGATACTTTCTGTTAAATTTTCCAAAAGATTATCCAATACCTTAAAGTTAATTTTCTTTGAGAGATTTCTCTCTTCAAAGAGCTTCCTTGCTGCTTCTGCTGGCGTGCTAGAAACGGTAGGATCATTATTTCTGCTTTTTCTTGGTCGTTTATGCTGGGGGGGGGGGGGGAACAAAAACTTATTGTTATTGGCTTGGTTAAAAATATGTACAAATTCCGATTACTAAGTAGTTACTTACCCTACGAACCCCAATCCCATTTTGCCTATCGATCTCTTGCTGCTTCCTTTTTTCTATTTGGCACAAAATAATTGTTATTAACGAAAAAAAAAAAAATTGAAGGAAAGAATTTATTGTATAACCACCCTCCATTTCCATCAAAAACTCCCCATTTAGCTCCATCCAGACCTGTGTTTTAAGTATGACTTCGTCTTCGGTCAAGATGGCGTTTCTAACTTCTTCGTCTTCATCAAGATCAGATCCCAACTCTTCAAGAGAACCATCGCCATTGGATTCATCATCTTCATCATCTTCATCATCTGAAGTTGCGCTTTGACGCGATCTCTCTAATCAACAAAAAAAAAGGGAGGGCGTTCAGAATAGTAACATTATTGTTATTTAATTAGATATAAATTTAATTCTAACCTTCCAAGTCGGTGCTAACCTTCTTCAAGTACTTATCACCTAGGAAGGAGTTCACTTCATCTTCTAACGCGCGATCTGTTTCTTCCTCCAAGTCATGCATCGGCCTTTTTCCTTTATCAGTACGTGCTGGAGGACCTTCTTCGTCAACATCGGTAAGATCTCTCTTTCTTTTTTTCCCTACCATCTCATCATTTTGAGACGTTGGAATATTTTGAGAGCTGTTCCCGTCAAGGTCGAAAATTTCCTGTATAAATTCGGTTTGTAACTGAATTTCGTCTCCATCAAAATCGGTGAGATCTCTCTTTCTTTTTGAACCGGTGTCACCACTTGAAGATCCAGCTGTTACTTCTTCATTCTCATCCACATCTCTTAATGTCGAATCAGCTACTTGTCGATTGTCTTTGGGTAATTTTGCCGTCTTTAATGCCCGCGTGAATGAGGGAGGATCACATTGTGGTTCAAGCCATATATTCCTGAAGTCTTGAACAGAAAGTTTACCCGTGGGGGTAACTTTGAATTCTTCAAGTCTAATAAGGATATAGAATAACAACATTATGTGAATATGGTAGTGTTTTAATTTATACGTAAGTAACCTCTAGTATTTACCTTCTTTTAATGGTCACATCTGCCGTCTTCACGACAGCAATGACTTCCTTGATACTTCTCTGAAAGTTGTTCATCCGAGCAGAAATCAATAAACCTATATAATACAATCAATTCACAATGAGGAAAAAACGATCATAATGCATGCATGGGGGCTTCGTCAATATAAATGCACCATCTCACTTATGTCATGTGGTTTGTTTATATTGACGAAGCCCCAAATACCGAATTCGTACTCACATGCTCCGCATATACCAGCAGGCCTTCTGCCTGTTTGCATCCAATCACGGTCCATTCGCTGCACAAGGCGCATTGCATCTGAAGCTACTTTTGGAGTTTCTTCCCCAAATTCCAACAAGGATGCGAATCTTGAGATGTATAATGATGGATCAACCAATGGAAGAACAAGGTGAAGCGTTCGTACCAATTTCAAAAATGTAGATCCCAATGTGAAAACATTCACCTGCAAAAAAAAAAAAAAAAGTCATAAATCGAAGTAACGTACTACTAACAACTTTCCGTGAAGTGAATCGATTTACTTGTAAAATATCCGAGAAGTCGATCAACATATGGCTGGTCTTCTCTGTACGACATACAATGTAGAGACAAGCAGCGACGACAAGTTGGGTCTTACGACCCTGGATGAAATTATTGGTAATCGCGAGGTTAAAATATCTTTGCGCAGCTTCCATCAGGTGATCAGAAAGTCTCAGCGCAGTAGCTAAAGCTTGGATTTGCCGTCGCCCTTTTTTTGAAATGAAATTATTTTTAGCGGATTCGATAATAAAGAACCATATAAAAATTTACCATTTGCAATGGTTTGTTCTCTTGAGTCCAAGCTTGAATGTCGACGATAAGGACCAGCGGATCTCGCCCTTCCTGATATTTCAATATCAGCACAAAATTCAATATCTTTTAGTAAAGAATATAAATCAGAAATTCACCAAGGAAACGAGAGGATTTACTTTGGTCAGCTCCAACGTAAGATCCTTGTAAAATCGCAGCGCCTGACGCGCTCTCTCCAAAAGTAACTTCGGATACGATCTTACTCTCTTCGACAACCTTGAAAAATTCAAATAAATGTTTTTGTCAATTTGAATTCGCCTAATCGTTGATACCCTTGAACGACGGAAAAAAAAAATTATTCAATTCTACATACAAAACCACATTTTGGGCAAAAAGCATGGCCAGCAGCGGTATCATATTCGATTCTGTTCTCTCCACAATGTGAGCAAGTCATTTTGTTACCATATATTTTTTTGATATATATAAATAAAAAAAAAAATCTTTATTTTAATTATATGAGATGCCTTGGTGTAAATGAAAAAATTTCTGACGAAAAAATAAATTAGATAGCAAAGTAAACGGGTTCAAATCCTATAAGTTACAATTCATATTCGAAGATTTTGTTGTAAGTTTTCGAGGTATTACAAAGTTGTTTCTCTCATTGTGATTTCCATCTTGGGTGATGTATTGTATAGATCGATAATCAATTTATTTGGTTTTTTTTTAAACCTTTTTTTTTTTGTTGTTGTTGTTGTTGTCAATCAAAAACCGATATTTGTATGATGGAAAAAGAAAATGAATTGGTAACATCGGTAAGAAAGTTTTCTTGATAAAATGAAGTAAATTCTTTGCCGAAATTATACCGATAAATTAATTAATTGATCATAAAGCTATTGGAATTTTTACATGAAGATCATCCAAATGTAAGTGATAGAATAATGCAGACACTTTATCAAACCATTTAATAAATCAACTTTGTAATTAGGTACGCCAAATTGCGCTTAACAAATTATTGATGTACAGTGTTAGTACCTCCAAGTTTCAACACTTATTCAAACGTGATAATATGAGACCAATAAAAGATTTAGTAAAGCTTTGTAATGATAGTGACACAGTAAGAAACTTTTTTTTGATTGAAATCAAATTAATTGATCTTGAAATTAGAAAATCCAATGCTAATTTTTTTCACATTAAATTTAGGTCACCGCTAATGATGCTTATAAAGCTCTCGTTAACCTTACCATCAATGAAGAGATTCGTAAGAATTTCAATGATGAAGTCTTTCTAAAATATTTAATAAAGACGATAACGGTATTGATTAAAAAAAAATTGTTTGTGTTCTTGTCAAATTTTGATAACTTCCTAACAAGAAGTGAAATTCAACAAATTTAGAATCGAGATGCAGTCCTCGCCGATATGGCATGTATGCTTCTATCAAACGTTACAAAAGATGAAGAAATTGCTGCAAAACTTTTGTCTTTGAAGGTTCGACCGGTAAAAGATTTGTCCAACTCATCACAAGCGATTGACCAATTGGCTGATGTTTTCGTCCGAGGTTTAGATAAGAAATACAACAAGAAAGCAGAATTTCATTTTTTGGCTAGCGTATTCGCGGATATGGCGATGGTATGCCAAAAATTACTGTTAACGTTCGAACCTTTTTTTTTTTTTTTTTTTTTTTTGAAATTTTATTTCATAATTTTTCTATGATAAATAGATAGCTCAAGGTCGAGAATTTTTTTTGAACAGTGCATCATCATACGATAAAGTAGCACCATTATCAAAGCTGATAGTTTTCACTGAACATCCCAACATAATTCGAAGAGGTGGCGTCGTGTCTTGTATCAAGTAATACGAGTTTCGTTAAACAATGAATTATGGCATCACGCGTTCATTCATGTTTAACTCACTTTTTTTGTTATGGGTAGAAATTGTTGTTTTGCAACGGATTTTCACCTTGATATGTTGTCAGAGGATAAGATAAATGTGCTGCCATATATCCTTTTGCCTTTATGCGGACCCGAAGAATTCGATAATGATGTGAGTCGAAGGAAAAAAATTTTGAAGTACCATAATCCACATGCCTATTCAAATTTACATTTAATGATGTATTAGGATATGGAAGGAATGCCAGATGATATTCAATTCTTGCCTCCTAATAAGGTAAAGTTACAAAAAAATTTTTTTTTCTTTAAGGAAATCAAATTCACACGTACAATCCTTATATTATTAGAAACGCGAACCTGATTCGCACCTTAAACGAACCTTGTTAGAATCCATCGTACTCTTAACATCAACTAGACAAGGACGTGATATACTTCGAAAGAAGAAAGTTTATCCAGTGCTCCGACAAATGCATCTCGTAGAAAACGATGAACAAGTTGGAGATGTTATAGAACAGATTGTTAATATGATTATGAGAGATGAGGCACCTGACGATCGAGATCATGATGATTATAAAATCATAGAAATTTAATAATTGAATAGGGAAAATTTCTTTTCAATTGAAATAAGTCAAAATAAAAAATTAAATTATTATACCTTTTAAATGTTAAAGATACCAATATTAATTTTTTAATTTTGAAAAGCGTTTGCCAGGCATTGTGCCCTGATAATGATGCTTCTCGGGTTAATGTGCACAATAAAATCATGTCTCATATTGAATACAATTGAAAAATAATAATATATTTGATATATTAGTTAATTCGCAAATCAATTATCAAGTTTTTTTTTTTTTAAAAAAAAAAAAAAAAAAACTATATAGCAATAAGTTATCCAAAATTTATTTAATTATATTTGAATTTTTTAAGAAAGATAAAATTTTTTTTAAATGATCCTAAAGTGATCATAAAAGATAATATAATAATATAATGTTTTCAAAATTATTTAATATTTCGTATACAACATTCTTATTTCTATAACTGTCAACTTTGCGGTAAAGGTTTCCCTATAAGATGAAATTCATAAAATGGATTACTCCCTAAGTATTCTTCTTTGTCATGATCTATTTGATTTAAAAGAAAAAAAAACCTGTATTAATTAAAAGGTAAGTTCAAGAGCGTCATAGTAAAAAAAAATAAAGATGATTGGTTACCAAACGTTTGAAATAACCGATCGAAATGTGGCATGAATTCCTGTGTAGATAGATAAAGCTCAAAATCCAGATGCGCAAAAACGGAAAATTCTTTATCCGTTATGTCTTTTATTGTGACATCTAAATATTTATGTAATGACTATGTAAGATTAACAATTAGAGGTAAAGAGCTATTGATTAGAATTAAATGAATGCTTTTGCCTAAATCATGATGCGTAAAAGAAAATTTTAACTCACCTCTAACAACGGTGAATATGACATTCCCATGGGCTCATTTACTTTACTTGCAAGTAACAAACATATCGCTAAAAAAAATAAAATCAATAGGTTTAAATAGATTTTTTTAAAAAAAAATAATGATTTTTACGTAAAATTAAACATACATCCGATTAATCTACGATTGACCTTATTCACCAATTTCTATAAAAGAAAATCATTATGTTAGTCACGTTATATACAAAAGACCAATGATTTCATCGATCCTACCTTTAAAATTAACTTTTCAAAGTAAGCATACGCCTTTGCAACAGTCGAGAGTTCCAAGTCCAAATCCTAAATTTTTTTTAAAAAAAAATGATCAGCGTTTGGTTCGACTCAAATGATTGACAATGAATGATTTTCGATATAAACCTCATTTTTTGCCACGGTCAAGAGTTTAAGTTTTATTTTTCTAATTTGACTTAACGTTAAAGTAGGATCAACCTCTGGATGTTTTTGACGAAACAATGCATTCGATTCACGCTTCAAATCTGATGGGCGGTTATTATGATGATGCATAAACGAACCCTAAAGTTATAAAGGCATGAATTAATTAATAAACGCAAACATAATATGCCATCATTTCGATTGATTCAAATTAAATTTTAATTAAATATACCATAAAACCCGACAAACTTAGAACGGTTCGATGTTTAGTCGGTTTGTTGACATGAGCTTCGTTGACCGACGTTTTTTCTATTTTTATCTTTGGATCATCAAGGTAGGTTGGATCATATTTTCCAACAATCTCCTTTGGACTAAATTAATGAGCACGTGATTTTAATACTAATCAAAAAAAAAAAAAAATAGGGGGGATGAAAATCGAATGCCCTTAAAGTAAATAGTATATTCACCCTAATGAATTGCTGGGCTCTAAAAGATGTGCAAAAGATTCGGCCTGAAAATTTTTTGAAATTTTTTTTTTTTTTTCAATTTCATGTTCTTTAAAAGAGAAAGAAAGATTCTATTTAAATAAAGTTCTTTATCACTCACTTTTGGTCTCTTTATGATCTCCAAATCCGCAGGTTGCTTCCTGAAATCAAATCAACAATAAAAGTAAATCACATGAAATTAACCGACGAACAAAACAAAAAATTCCCCGAAAAATGAAATATACGCACATTTGATCTTGACGATTTTTTTGCTTAGATTTCTTATCGTATCCCCCCCATATCGAAAAAAGTCCCAACGAAGACTTTTTGATGATATACATTACAATAAAGTTAGATATTTTTTTTTATGTACAATTTTTTTTTTTTTTTTATGAAGTTCCTAGACTCACCGAATTATTAGCATTATTTTGTTTACGATGATCATTAACATTGGGTTTATTTAGAGAGTTACTTAAATTTGGAGAATTGCGGTGATGTTGAGATTTATAATGAGAAACAGATTTTTCATTTGGAGGAGAAGGATGAGGAGTGGTAGAATTGGCAGAAGATGAGCTCGTATCGGATTTCGAGGTGGATGCTAATTTACGACATCATTTCAAATTCATTTGATTTTGGTATCATCAATCGTTAGATAAATTAAATTTTTTTTTTTTACCAGATTTGGTAATCAATAACACACATTTAAAAACAGATAAAGTAATTCGATTAAAATGAAAGGAAAAAAAAAAAGTTCAAATAAATAAACATAATTTTTGTTTAAAATAATATTCTCTCATCCTGATAATTATTTTATTAAAAATTGAAAAAAGAATAATAAATTGAAATAACAATAATGCAATTTCCCGATAATAACCAACCTGAACTTCTTCGACTGGTTTTTTTAATTTCTCCAGGTGATAAACTACCTCCTATTATATTTACTTGGATATCATCAACCTCGGGGATCAAGTTATCACTAGCTTCTAGGATTGCAATTTTTTCCTTAATTGGACTTGTCAAGTTCTCCCTTGAAGGGTGATAAGGCTTTGATCTTTTGGGATCAAGACTGATGTTTGCCAAGAAACTTGTAGCAGCGTTCTCACGATGACTATTGCTTCTTTCACGATCAAAATCATAAAGTTCTTCACCATAATCTATGGGGGAAGTTTTCGTTTTATATATGTTATTATTATTGGCAGTTTTTGAACTTGGGGAGAGAACAAAATTTCCTCCAGACTTTTTAGGTAATTTCTCGTAGGGGATTGTTGTTGAGGCTTTCCTTGTATTGACTTGCAAGCTTGGCTTAGTGTTAACGTTGACAGTATCATGATCTCTGAGGGATATAGTTGGTGGTGGTTGGTTTTCAAAGGTACCAGTATTCAAAGAACCTTCTGATGATTGAATAGGGCTGGGAACAGAGTGGCTGGGAACAGCCGTCGCCCGAGAAATACTTGGTGGATAAGAAGATTCAGTTCCAAGGCTTATATTTGAAAGAAATGTGAAGGCAGCTTGTCTCGAAGAATCTCGTCTACGGGGGATTCTGCGAGGAGAGGACGTTGTCATTGGTAAATTTCAAGTTGATAAGCGCTTTTCGCTCGTGGTAACTTATGACACTTGCAAATTACTTTTGTATTTAATTTGTGGTTACACAAATTGTGTAAACTAACACAGATTTGGCGTAGTATGAAAAATGTGTGGGAATGGAGAAAGAAGATTCGCCAAAATTAATTGTTATTTTAAAATCAAATATTAAATAAATTTTACCATATGCAAAATTTGTTTTACCATATAACAAATTATCTTTATATAGTGAATGAATGACGTAAACCATGTGCTTTGCTTAATGGTTGATTCTAAATGGTCGATCAAATTTATATTGAAGAATTTTTAAAAGTAAAACCTTCCAAAAGGATTTTCTATTGAGAAAATAGGAAAAACTGAGGCTAAAAAAAAAAAAAACTCCACAATCTAATTTAGACTGTAGTAAAGACAAAGAGAAATGTTACTTTTTTTTTTTTATCTCAATGGAATAAGTTACAATTTTCATGACATTGCAAATCGCGTTCGCGCGATCAGTTTGTTCTGTGAGGAACACCAGATACCGATGATGGGAACCGCCAATGAACTCAAATATGGATATTAAACAAAAAAAAAAATTGTTGACAGTGTGTGTAACGGGCAAAATTAATGGAGTTTTTAATTAATGTGGTACAATCTTTTTTTTTTATGAAAACCATGTTATTTCAACTTCTATTCCCATTCCATTATGAAGTTTTTTTTTAATACTAGATTTTTTTTTTTTTTACAATAGAGAACAAAAGGGTACAAAGATACGGGGACATAAATCACCGTTACACTTGTTCGGATCCGGATCCGACAAATTGATCGTCATCATTCAGCCATCTCGATATACATTTCGTCTAGATGATCATTCTTCTAGTCAGATCACACCTTTTTGACGATAATTCTATAGGCTTTAAAATCAGATATACCTAAAATGGTTACTTATTATAGAACTATCATATATTTTCAATATTATTTTTTGGAACGCAATCTTTTGGTCAAGAGAGCCCAGGATCATGATTTTTGCGAAGGATTAAAGTTAGAAAGCAGGATTTTATTTGTAAGAATTAGAATGTTTGTTTTGATTATAGCTATTTTTTGTTTTCCATCATCATAAATTATACGTTAAAATACATAATATTTACTAATATAAATTGGTAAATATAGGTAGAACTCTTCATGTTTTCTTTCTTTTTTGACTTTGTTCTTTCTCTTTTTCTTTTCTCTGTTTCTCTTTTTTCTCTTCCATTTTAATTATATCATCACCTGTCATTCCACCGGTAATCTGTTCCTGAAATGTGTGCATCGACACAGGTTTTGAATCCGATGATATAGAATGGCGACGAATTGGCACAGGGCAAGGACTACATGAAGTTACAAAAAAATAAAAAAAAAGGAATGGGTTAAAAAGATAAACAAAGTTAAAGATCGCGTTTACATAACAATCACAAAAGAACATACGATCCTAAATCTTCGGATTTTGAACTTTTTGATTGACCATAATTTAAATGTCTTGAATCATCATACTTGTCTCCAGCAGTTGGACCGCCCACCGTATCTGTTGATGCTGTATCGCGATTGGTGGAAGGATCTATTCCTTTTAAAAAAGAAAAACACGTAAAGAAAACCAATTTTAAATAATTCCATCGATTTTTATTACAGAAGATTTAACTGAAATCCTGCTACTACCTGACATCGTTGGGCTTGTAATTTTTTTTACGTAGAAAATTGTAGAAAATTTGAGAGTGGATATTTTTGGTTCCTTTTATATTAAAACGCATCATATTTAAGCCATTTCATGGTTTGTAATTTATCATGTGATTATGACTTTATATTATGTAACAAATTTCCCAGACTAGTCTATTTATAAAATACATAGCTTTTTACGTAATGTAAAGATCGAATTAAAAAATTTTTAAATTTTTCTCGAAAAAAAAAATTTTTAAATTTCCAATAATGGGACGAAAACAAAAAACTACGAATAATGTATTAAACACAATTCCGATTCCCACTGAAAAACAAAAGATAGCTAGAGTCTTAAATGGACGCGGTAAAAATCTTTTTGAAATACAATTCTCTGATGGTAATACGACGTTATGTATCTTACCACCAAAATTTCGTAATCTTATATGGGTGAAACGAGGTAAGTAAAGGCATTTATATTTCGTTATTATAATTATTTTTTTTAATTAAATATGATCTTTTATTTTTTTTTTAGGAAATTATGTCATTATAAACCCAATCAAAGAAACAACTGAGCGTGTAAGCAAAGTTGGGGGAGAAATTGAACACGTATTATTTTCCGATCATATTAAACATTTAAAATATCAAGAAATATGGTAAGCAAATAATTTGTTTTTTCTTTCGCAACCTTTTTACAAAAAATCTACATTCCGTACATAATTTTTGATAGGCCTCGAGGGTTTGAAAGTCAAGAAGAGGAAAATTCAAGGTAAACTTCCGAATCTTTTGAATTGACAAATTTTATCCAATAAAATTCATTTTTTATTTAATAGACATGAAACGGATTCTGAAGAACTTTTTGTAAATACTAATCGCCACGAAATTGACGACGATACTACCACCTCGAGTGAAAATGAAGAAGATTAACCATAAATAGATCTAATAACGTTTTAAATCACAATGAAAAGCCTGAATGATTTTTCCTTGATTGGGAGTAGTAATATTTTAATACAAGTTCATCTTTATAAATTTAGCTTATGCTTGATAGGTTATGACTTGTTAATATCAATTCAAAAAGTTCCAATTGAAGAACAAACCAATATAATGTTCGTGTTTGAAATATCGAGAACTGGTGGATTACATACAACATAGATTCACATTATTTTCAAGTGAGTAATCTGATTGTACATTATGGATTTTACTTCTAAATTTTTTAATGCATCATTTCATCTTGCTGATAGAAAAAGTGTTTAATCTTATGGCTGAATAGTAAAAAATTGACAATTTACTTAAATATAAATAATTAAAAAAGAACAAACTTGACAAGTTTACAAGATTTTTGAAAATTAATTTTTATTGGAGTATTAAATTGGTTCATCCGAACATGATAAAAATAAAATTGGCTCAGACCCTCTCATCCCCAAGATATATATAAAACCCGGATCAGGATAATAATTTTCAAGGAAGAAGAGAGGTCTCAGAAGTTTGTAATCACATTTTTTCTTAAAACAACTTTTGCAAGGGATTTCAAGAAAATATCAAACCTTTTACAGAATCATCATTGCCAATTTTTAATTTTAAATTTTAAAAACAAAATCCTCAGAGGAATTCTATATAATTTTTTTAATCATTGCTTTTTTTTTTTTTAAAAAAAAAAAAAAACTCAGAATTGGCTAAATCTCAACAGTTTTAAAATTATTTTCTGAGAGAATTCCTCAAAAATAACAAAAAGGATTTTTTGAGCTTTTTTATACCTTTTTTTGAATTTTATTTTGTAGCACAAATCACGTGAAAGTAAATATTTTGGTTGTGAAACAATTAAGAATTTTAAAATCATAATAATTTGGCCAATAAAAAACATTTTTTAAATTAAATACAAATAAATCTTTTTTAAAGTCGTTCGATAATGATTGAAGAAGCAGCACCACCACCATTACAAATGGTTGCGGCACCCAATTGACCAGGTTTAAGTAAATGTAACAAAGTAACGAGAATACGAGAACCTGAACTACCAATGGGATGTCCTAAGGCAACAGCACCACCAGCAACATTAACCTTGGAAGGATCTAATCCTAAAATTTGTTCATTCGCGCGAGCTACAACGCTAAATGCTTCATTGAATTCAAATAAACTAATATCAGAAATTGATAATCCGGCTTTTTTCAACGCTGCTGGAAGTGCGTGCGATGGTGCGATAGTGAAGTCGATCGGATCAACTGCCGCATCACCGTATGCTATGATTAAAAAGAGTTAAAAATTTTTTTTTTGTTATTTCAAAGATTCAAAGGTGCTAAATTAAATAACATACAAATTATCCTGGCCAAAGGTTTTAGACCGAGTTCATCGGCTTTTGAACGAGTTGCAAGTGTTAAAGCACTTGCACCATCATTAAGGGTTGACGAGTTAGCAGCCGTGACCGTGCCTTTCAAAATAATCGAAACTCGTTAATAATTTTACAATATTATTAGAAAAAAAACACAACAATCAAATACCATCTTTTTGAAAGACCGTTTTCAAAGTTTTAATCTTATCAAATTTGACATTCTTATATTCCTCATCTTCATCAATTACGATAGTTTTTCCTCGTTCATTAATCTCAACAGGAATAATCTCGTTTTTGAAAACACCGTTCTAAATTTAAAGTAGATACGTCAACAATAAATGTAAGCAATAAAAAAGATTTAATAATAATATATGTGTACCTTCCAAGCTTCTGCAGCACGTTTATATGACTCAATAGCATGTTCATCTTGAACTTCTCTTGAAATATTATATTTTTTAGCCGTGTTTTCTGCACAGTTTCCCTATAAAACAAGTTTCAATGATTCTAAATATCCAGGAAATTCTTATTAAAAGGAGAGGAAATAAAGTTTTATAGATCGTTTTTACCATGCTAATTTAAAGCAAAACCGTTAGTTAAAATCTCCATCTAAATAAAGCACGGTTAAGATTATAGAAATTACTTACTGTATCTGATTATAAACGTCCCATAATCCGTCTTTGATAATCCCATCAAACATGGTTTGATGTCCGTACAAGGCATTTCTTGACACGTAAAATCTAATTACATCATATAACGCGTTAGCATGAATAGCGAAACCAAAGATCGAAATGTTTTGAATATACCCACGGAGCATTAGACATACTCTCCATACCACCGGCAATCATTATAGATCGGTCGCCAAGGGCTAAATTTTGTGCAGCTAATATAACAGCTTTCATACCGGAAGCGCATACTTTATTAATTGTTGTTGCTTCTGTTGAAGTTGGTAAACCTAAACCCGAGAATTTAGAAAATGATGTTATTTTATAGGTTTGGATGAATCATCACTTCCCTTGGTTCTAAAGATTTACTTACCCGCTTTAATTACCACCTGACGAGCCGGTGATTGGCCAATGTTTGCTTGCAAGACATTACCGAAATATAATTCTTCGATTTGCTCAGGTTTTAAACCTAATTATAGCCAAAATTTCAAACATTTAATCCAAAACGAAAATCTTTTAAAAATATCGGTTAATATCAAAATCATAAAAATGTTCATCTTAACGTGATTTTTCAAGCGCTCCTTTTGCCGCAATAGCACCGAGTTCTGGAGCGGTTAGTTTCTTCAATGATCCATTAAAACAACCAACTGGCGTCCTCACAGCCGACAATATAACAACTTGCTATATATTGATTGATTAGATACGATTATAATTTTTTAAACAAATAAATCAAATACTTTTAAATTTACGTTGATATTGCTGGCCGTAGCATAACCACGTGACAACTACAAATTAACAGAATTGAATTTTTTATAAGAAAGAAAAAATAAACATAATATATTAACTAGAATATTATAATAAAATAATTTTAATGTACAATTTTTGAGGCACGAACCACTTTGGTAGAAAATCGAAGCATTTTTTTTTTATTTTTGATTGATTAAAATCCTATAATACCTTTATATATAAAATAATTTTCATTATTAATCACATTTAGATCATATCTAAGATCTAACTGTATTGTATCACAGCAAATCTCATTTACAGAATAAAATTTTTTTTATTGGTATTTTAAAGAATGTCTAACCCGTCTCATCAAGATTACTCGCGTAGACATCAAACACAGAGAGATAGAGATCGTAATAGGGAACATTTTACGGACCCGTATCGCGATCTTGATAGACCTTTAGAGGATCCTTATCACGATCGTCGCAGATCTCGGTCACCACTAGGAAGAGACAGAGAAAGGGACAGAGATTTAAGAGATAGAGACAGAGACAGAGACAGAGACAGAGACAGAGACAGAGATAGAGATAGAGATAGAGATAGAGATAGAGACAAGTATGATCGACGAGAAAAAAAGTCAAAGTCACCACACGTAAGAGAGAGAGTAAGGGATCGTGACCGCAGAGAACGTCGTAGAACTCCGGAAAGAAATAATCGATACAGATCTCGTTCTCGCTCTCCAATAAACAGAAGAGGTAAGATTAATGAACGCGATTTACTAACGATATAACCTAGAGAAATAAATGGCACAATATAGGGCTGGTTCCAGTTTATGTAGGACGAATATAGGTGAGTTGCTGTACCTTTGGGAGCAACCCTATATTGTGTTTTAAAAAAAAACAGCTTGCAAACCGTATGAATATGTATAGTCTCTGCTTGCATTGATAAATATAAGGTATGCGTTCAAGAGTTGTTTGTGCAAGATGATAATTTAATTCGTAATATTTCACGTTTATTTCCTTATTCCCTATATTAATATAGATCGGGCTGTTGTAAGTCCTCGTGGTACTGAACGCGAACGAGATCGAAAGGGTAAAAAAAAATACCTGTCCTTATTAATTTCTTCGAATTTCCAATGTCTATATTAATATATATTTATCATTTAGATGAAAGATATGATCGTGATCGAAAGATTAAATCTCGTTCAGGTTCACCGAGGTACGTCAAACGTTATTCAATTTTTCTTTCTTTTTAATGATTTAGGATCGCCTTTAAGTTTAATTCGTTATATAGGAAAGAGGACACGAATAATTTGACAGGTTCGTATTACATCTTCGGTTCCTTATTATCCGTTAGATATTTCAAGATCGAGAAATTTAATACCTTTGTTTCTGTTTATGTGAATCAGCGGATAGTTCTATAATGGTTATAGATCCAAATGAAGATCCTGATCAAGCTTTAATGAAAGCCATGGGTATCGCTGGATTTAACACCACTAAAGTAAGTATTTTAAAGTTTCTTTATTCATTTTTAATTTAATTAACGATTTTTTATTTAATCAGGGTAAGAGAGTTGTTGGTAATGATATAGCTGCAGTTAGTATTAAAAAACAAAGACAATATCGTCAATACATGAATCGACGTGGAGGTTTTAATAGGTAAGAAAACCCAAGTTTTGTTGTTTAATGAACCTTTTTTTATTATATTCATTAATTTATTTATTAATAGACCTTTGGATAAAATACAATAAAATATTAAATTTTTAACGAGATTTTTGCATTTTAATTCAAAAATTAATCGATATAAAGTCAAATTTCAAATATTTGCGATTTTTCAATGCTTATAGACTTTTCGATTTAATATTATATAGTAAATTTGTATATTATCGTTAGAATAATTTTATAATGGGAGACTTATTAATAAAGATTATTTTACACGAATTGTTAAATTAATTATTTACAGGTAAATTTTCTTTTTCTCGTACTATTTCAACCATTTGTCTTAATAATGTTGTTACTTTGACGATATTCTTTCTGTATTTCGCAGAAACCGGTACAATTACAATTTCTTCCTTAAACTTATCCTTAACTTTTGTTTCAAAGATTGGAAAATTTTCTTTGGATTTTTCAGTTACATCTGCCTTATTTGCAACAATCAAAGATGGACGTTTTGTAAGTCCCGGTCGATATTTTTCTAATTCACTTTGTAAAATATACCATTCTTCCCATGGTTGATCTCCTGATAAGTCAACGACATAAACCAAAACTTTTGAACGTTCTATATGCCTAAGAAAAGCATGTCCTAATCCAATGTTTTTATGAGCACCTTGGATTATTCCAGGGATATCAGCAACGGTTAATTGAAATCTATCGGAATAATCAACTGTACCAATGTAAGGATTTAGAGTTGTAAAAGGATAAGGTGCGATCTTTGGATGGGCATTAGAAACGGCCGTAAGGAAAGTACTTTTCCCAGCATTTGGTAGGCCCACCAATCCAGCATCAGCTATTGCTTTCAATTCTAATTCAAGATATTTTACTTGCCCATCCTGTCCTTTTGTCGCATACTTTGGAGAACGATTTGCATTCGTTAAAAAATGTGGATTTCCTTTTCCACCTAAACCCCCATGTACAACTATGTATTGACTATTTGGTACGGAAAGATCCAAATAAAGATTATTATTTGCATCCTTAGCTTTAAAAAACTTATTATACCTTTCATCTTGCTCAATCATTTTCTCAGCTTCGATAAAGAATGAACTTAAAGGATTTTTCTCATTATATCGAGGGTAATGAACCCAAGTCGCTGCCCTCTTTTTTGCAAGTTTCGTTTCTTCGTCAAGATTTTCATCATTTATTTGATTTCCTTCATTAATTTGATTTGATTGTTTTTTTTTTGGTGGTGGGTCAACCTCTCTAATAATGGTTCCCAAAGGTACTTGTATTATAACATCTTTACCAGCTGATCCATGTTTCAGATTCCCTTCTCCATTATGACCTCTACCCGCAGTTATGTTCTTGCTAATGGAATGTAAAGAAGAATGATTTGACGACGCGACAAAGATAACATTTCCTCCTCGTCCTCCATTACCACCTGAAGGTGGTACCTTTGAAACATACTTTTCCCGACTAAAAGCAACACATCCATCACCCCCGCCACCTCCCTTAACCTTAACATACATCAAGTCGATAAATTGTCGTGTCTTATACGGAAGGAAGTAGTAGTACAAAAAAGGTGAAAGGTTTAAAACAACTAACAAAAATCCTTTTAAAGAGCAAAGAATTAAAAATTAAATAAAATTGAAATACAAAACCTTATCTCTTAGTTTATATTGTATACTCTGATCTCGAATCCTCTCCATATCGTTTTTTAAGTCAAGGTCTACTTCACCTTCTTGAATAATTGCCACATCATGTTGTCCAACTAGCAGAATTGGTTTTTCTTCGGCATTATTATCACTCGATGAATTTCTAATTTGTACTAGAGGGTGTAAAAAAGAACCGGCAAAAGAAATTTGTTTTCTAAAAGCAAATTGTTGAGCACGAAAACAAATTTGCATTTTAAGATTAAAAATTTTTTTTATCAAAATCTTAGATGATCGATCCAAGTGAATAATTTTGATATATTGCTGATGATGAGATCTTCTATATTGATTTAATTTAGCAAACATGCTAATCTAAATATTATATTCATTCGACATTGTAATATTACGCCAAAAAAAAAAGATCGGTCCAAGGATCGGTCCCTGATATCGTTAACATCCCTTAGCGCAGTAAACATAGTGTCTTTTAATTTATAATTTGCGTTTATTATTCAATTTGTTTAAATATTGGAATAAGTATTTTAATGTTTTGATATTAATAAAATTAACGTATTTTTTTGATTCTCTACAGTTTTAATTAATACATAAAACTATATTAATTAGGCTAATTATGCTATTATTTTATTTTTTTATAAAATTATCAATAATGTTGGAATTTACAAGATTGTAATAATCAAATAGGATTATGATACTGATACTAATAAAATTATAAATCTGGTATATTACTTTTTATATTTGTAAAAAATTGCAAATATACTTCAGTAAAGATAAAAAGACAAATGGTATATATATAAATAAAACAAAATTTTTATTTATACTTAAAATTTAATCTATTTTTAGTTTTTCAAATATATTTATAACAAATATAATTTATTTAAAGATAAAGATTTAGATATAGAATTTGAATAGAAAAATAAAGATTTCAATAAAAAAGAAAATTTATTTCAAATTTTAATTGATAATATGAAAAAATTAAAACTATTTAAGCATTTGGAAGCTGATTTATTAAAAATGGGTTACAAGACTAATAATTGATTTTGAGTAATTGATAATCAAAAATAGTTACGCTACAATAAACATACTTGGCTAATAAAAATTGCACTAAAAATAATATTGAGTCTAATCAATTAATAAGGTGATATTTAATACTAAAAAACTCTCTCCACTACAATGCCACAAAATAAGAGAGAACAAAAATCCAAACTAAAGATGGTACAGCAATTGATTTCAAATTTACAAAATGTTGTAACATAAGCTAAAATTAGTTGCAACATATGT
>CAMKVN010000081.1:0-44351 GCA_946474995.1 Funneliformis geosporum
TTAAGTCAAAATACGCTAGAAGTTTGAATTTGATAATTGATTCATATAGCTAGAATTGGTTCGCGGGTGGTCAGGAAACTTTTCTGAGTACTATTTGAATTCTGTCCTAGAAACCCTATTTTTGTCCTACTGCCTTCTTAAACTATTTTTAAAAAATTTGAGTTTTTAGATATTTGAGATAAAATTATTTATTTTTAATAAATATGTTTACCTAAATTTCTAATAGGTTTTTCTAAACTCAATTAAGTTTCATCAAGTAATAAATTTAAAAGTTATTTTAAAGGTTTGAAATACTGTAGTTTCTCAATTTTTAAGCTACATGTTAAAATAGGTTTCAAATAGCATCATTATATACAGCTATTATTTTTCCTTTAAAAGCTTTAAAATCCACATATAATAAAGTACTTATTAAATGCCTAATCTTTTTATTCTCATCTATTTGGAATAATTCTATTCTCATATGTTTATAAACATTATTCTTAGTTTATAATACCTCAAACTCATCTCTATTTGCCTTGGTAATTATGCATTTACAAATAGTTTTTTCAATATATTCCTTTATCTAAGATTACTGCTTAATCTTGAAGGTACTAATAATCTTTAAAACTTTTATTTCAAACTTTATATATGCCTGGAGAGTCTGGAGAGCTTAATAGTAAACTACATAATTCTTTTTAACTTCTCTCTAAACACATATTTTTCATTTTCAACTGCTTTGTCACATACTAATCTTTTATTATACAAGTTAAGCCAGTTTTTTAGCACTATTTGCTTTTTTAGCACTAAAGAAAAATCTGCAAAGAAATTATGTAAGTACATTAGAACTTCTAAATCAATTTCAAGCATATAACATATTTTAGCATTAAAAGTAATACTTATCAAGAACTTTTTCAGGAGTTACCTTACCTAAAATCTCTGTAGGCAAGTTATGATACCTAAATATATAGCATACATATTCTTATATATGATATAAGTCTTTAGTTTACTAGAACTATTCTTAGGATATTATCTGTTATTAACTTTAGCATATTAATAACTGGTCATTGTTATCCCTTCACGTATGCTATTCTCAATCATTAAATCCTTATCTATATCTGTCATGAAATTGAGCTTGGCTCCACTGCTCTTATATGAGTTATAGACTAGCAGAATGCCTCTTTGAGCCATTTGTCAAAAATTTTTTTTTTATGATTTTATATAAGTTAAATATGGGTGGTTTGCTATTAAAATTGAGTTACGGATCATATGAATTACTATGTCTTGTACCTCAATTTTAATAGCAAACAGCCCATATGTTTAACTACAACAACTTGCCAAAAGTGTTTAGGCAGCTCTAAAACATGATCTTTAAACTACATTATCTTAACAACCAGTGATTGAATTTTAATGATCTATGATTCATTTGAATCGCCATGTCAAGATGCATCTAATCGCACTATTTGCATGTCGTTTGCATCAATAGATAAAATGGTATTTGCAAATTTCTCTAAATAGTAAAATGCTAATAACTTCTCATCCATTAATGAAAATGACCTGAAATTCATAATCAAGATGTGAATTGATGAGACAATTCCAATGAATCATAGATCAGAAAAATCCAGTTACTGGTTATTGAAACGTCGTGATATTTGTACATGTAAAAATTGATGAAATTATTCAAAATTGTAATTTCCAGCAAGAATTTAAATCACATTATCTCAGTAACCAGTGATTAGATTTTAATGATCTATGATTTATTAGAATCGAATTATTGAGACGCATCTATTTTATGAAATTTACGTCATTTGCCTTAATAGATAGAACGGTATTCACAAAAGTCTCCAAACAGTTAAATGCTAATATTTTTTCGCCTATTGATGCATAAGACATGAAATTCTTGAATTAGCTGCGACTCAATAAGAAAATTCCAAGAAATCAAAGATCTTGAAAATTCAATCACTGGTTATTGAATCGTTGTGATATTTGTACATGCAACAATTGATAAAATTGTAATTTTTGGCAAAAAGATAAATGGCATTATCATGAGAACCAGTGATTTGATTTTTACGATATATAATTTATTGGAATCGTTACATCAAGACGCAGCTAAGCCATGAATTTTATGTCCTTTGCATCAATAGACGAATAAACATTGGCATTTTATTGATTAGAGACTTTTGCAAATACTGTCCTATTCATTAATGCAAATAACATGAAAATATTGCGATTAGATGCGCTTTGACAAGATGATTTCAATGAATTATTGATCACAAAAATCAAATTACTGCTTATTGATATAATGCAATTAAAATTTGCCAAAATTTTCATTATTATTTTTAAGACATTTTGATATTGCATTTTATGGCTTTTTGTTGTTAAATTTTATGGCTTTTTATCATCTATTCATACCAAATGAAAATGGAAATATTTATAATGAGTATTATACTTATAATTAGTAAAGATCAAAAGTAGAATTTTCTAATAAATGGGATTAGGAAAAATGGGGTTTTCTGACGTTGAATGATGGGTATGTTTTTGGTTAATTTTAAAATTGTGTGTGAAAGAATAAGATCACAAAAAAAAATCATTGCTTAATACCTTTGTTTGACGATTGAAATTGGAAATCGTATATTTTTTATTTTGAAAGATGAAATCTATATATAAGAACCAAATGATGTCAGATTGTAATGACGTGTTTATAAAAGTAAGTTGAATATTGTTTATTTCATATCTACCGCGAATTCTTTTGTATGCCCTACCTTAATTGATCTTAATAAAGAAAATGTGTGATTATTTTCACTATAATCATGAATAATTTTTGATTGTCAAAACTAGTCGGCCAAAACGACTATTTTATAGTATTAGGAAATTTCACACAAAATGGCATATTTTCGTCGTCGATGCCAAAACATTGGAATTTGATCCAATGATCTCAGAATATAGTATATCGAAATTTTTTAAGAATGTTTTTATTTAATTCACTTTTTTGAAAAGAACCCTTTTCGTTGAAAAATTATGATACGGTATTTATTGCATTTTTGTGCAAGAAAAATTTAAAGAATTATTATTTAAAAAAAAATATGTTAATCTAAATAGAAATAAAGCAAAATCTTTATTTACATAATATTGATCTTATGATAATGTAATACAATTGGTCGAAACCACTTGAAAAAATTTTCTATAGGATACAGGAAACTAAGACATTGCTAAATTAAAAATTAATTCAAATGTTATTCAATCACAGACATACAATAATAATCTATAAGATATTAATTTTTTAATTCAAGTTAGATGCTCCGGAAATATGATTAAAAAGTTGAAAAAAGAATCAAAAGTTGGTTTAATAAAAACGGTTTGCGACGTATTAGATCAATTTGATAAATTGTAACGAACGATGCCTCAACCGGCGCTCTGTAATAGGCCTAAAAGAAAAGAATTATCTAATTCTTTTATTTATAACAAATTTTCATGCAAAGACAAGTAACATTTTGATACCAAATCAGTATTGCCAAAATATATCGATTATTTGATTCATATAGTCATGTACATGTACAACTCGACTAATCTTTAAAAATATTCAAAACGTTTCCATCAGCTAAAAAAAAGAAAATCTTTCACTAGTATTCTAGCCCAGTATGATTGCTGCCATGATTTATCTTAACATTTTTCTTTACAAATAAACTTAAAAATTTAAATCCACATCGACAATATTTCACATTCAAAAAGTAGTAACATCGCATCGACAGCTTGGAGGATCTATTATAGATTCATAAAGAAAGCATTCTATATACAGATGTATATTAAATATAAAAATTGGAAAATGGTGTTAAACCTGGATAACGATATTCTGAACGACTACATGGAACGACGAAATGGTATAAAAAGACACGCCATCATCATCAATGTATTTTTAGGTTACGAAGCAGAATTAAAATTAAGATTATACTTATATACTTAATAGCCTCTTTTAAGATTTATTTGATTTGTATTGGCGATTTTTTATTTCATAATTTCCTTCATCATTTGCAATTTGCAATTTTTTCCTAAGTTCATGAGTCTAACTATATGTCGATAAAAGTTATTCATAATTTTGATCTTATTATGTAAATTGTCATTAAGGCATCAAGAGAATACAGAAGTACGATTATTTGAATATTGCGATGTTCAAACAGTCGTTCGAAACTTTTCGCATTGAATTTTTTGATAATACGGTAAATGTCTTTTGACATACAATATTCCTTGAATCATTATTATAATTCTTTAATGATTCTTTAATTACGAAATACTTAGTTATTTTTAAAATTAGTATATATTATGGCTTAGCAGACTGAATTACTGTAACTGTAAATTTCAATGTTAACGACGAGCACGTGATAATAATTAAATTAACCATCCATTATCCTTCCTTGGTTCAATTCCGACATTGATTCTATAATGTACAAATTTGACCTTTATTTAAAAGGATCGCAAACTTAAAATTTCAAGACTTATTTGTGATTTCTTGAATTTCCTGAAAGCTTTATTCTTAAAAAATATGGTTTCATTACTTTTACAGTTTAACAATATATAATAATAAATTTAACAAATAAGTATTCAAAAAAAAATTTAAAAATTCTAACAAACAAGATCTTTGTTAACATGATAACAATTGATTTATTTGCTGGACGTCAAATTTCAGTTTTTATACTTTAAATTAAAATACTGGGATAAAATAAATATACTGAATAAAGGTCGTGCAAAATTAAACGTGATATAAAATTTTAAAATTGACGGTTTTTTTTTTTCACGTATAAATATTTTTATATGAATTTTGTATTACGCAAATTTATCTTGATAAAATTGTTTAATGTAAATCTACCGCCACTCTTTTTTAAACAAAATCTGAAATGCCGATAATAATTATTCATAATTACTCGTGTTTTGCATCGTTCTAAAACAGTATTTGAGTGGGAAGGACTTCTTATTAATGAGGATATGAATATAGTCGATTTTTTCAATAGTTAATGAATTAAAGACATAATTATGGGAAAAATTGTATTGCATATTATAGTCGCACAAAAACAAGTGAAATAAGTAACAAAATATGTCAAGAAAATAATATTTATATAATAAAGCGTATGTATTTTTTTCTTAAGTGTAGTCACGTGCTAAAAATTTACTTAAAAATTTGACACGGCCGGGTCACGAGAATCTAAAATTAATTTTGCCTGGCCTTAAAACCAATATAAATAATAGGATGACTAATTTTTTTAATAATACAAATTGACGTAAAAAAAGATAATTTCTCGCTATACTTATACATGCTGCTTTCTTAAAGTCATGTTTTACAAGGTATTGTGAGTTTACCTTTTGAAATATTGCTTGTCTTGTTCGATATATTACTTTTTCTATATTGGGTTCGTTCATAAAATAATATGAGGTCACGTGGGGCTAAGAATTTTGATCGACGAATTGCATTACGTTGCTTATAATAAAAAAAAAATTTCAATTTTTTTTTAATTTTAACGATGTCTGATAACGGAAAGAAAATTGGTAAGCGAGAAGTTTAGCGTATTTTAAAACAAGCTTATCTGATGATATAAAACTAAAACTTTAAATTTTATATTTAAAGAAACATATACTAAAGGGAGTAAGTTTTAACTCAAACTAAATTTTTCATTTAAAAAAATAATTAATAATTAACATGTTATTTATATTGATTACCTGTATTTTACACTCAACTAAATTTTTTATTAAACAAAAAATATATAATAATTTAGAACGTTAGTTATTTGTATTTGATTATCAGTATTTAATTATACTTTTTACTGCAATTAAACTTAACTAAATTTTTTATTTAAAATATATTATTATTAGAGGGTAAGTTATTTCTATTGATTATCAGTATTTAATTATACTTTTTATACTTTTTACTATAATTTAAACTCAACTAAATTTTTTATTTAAAAAATAATTTAAAAATTTTAGATGGTGTTATTTTTATTGACGGTATTTAATTATACTTTTTACTGTAATTTAAACTCAACTAAATTTTTTATTTAAAAAATAATTTAAAATTAATAATATAATAGATTGTAAGTTATTTTTATTGATTATCAGTATTTAATTATACTTTTTACTGTAATTTAAACTTAATTAAATTTTTTATTTAAAAAAATAATTAATATTTTAGCTTGTAAGTTATTATTTTGCTTTTTACTGTATTTTAATCTTAACTAAATTATTTATATTAATTTTTTAGTTAGTAAGTTAATGTTATTGATTATAATTATTAATTATACTTTTTAATGAAATTTAAATTGAGCTAAATTTTTATTTAAAAAATTTTAGCTTGTAAGTTATTTTTATTAATTATTATACTTTTTATTACAATTTATTTCTAACTAAATTTTTTAATTAATTTATATAATAATTTAGCTTGTAAGTATTTTTATTGATTATTAGTATATAATTATATTTTTTATTGTAATTTAAATTTAACTAATTTTTTAATTTAAAAATTAGTTCGTAAGTTATTTTTAATGATTATCAGTATTTATTATACTTTTTACTGTAATTAAACTTAAATAAATTAAACTTAACCAAATTTTTATAATTAATAATTAATAATATAATATTAATTATATTTATTAATATATATAATTATAATATATTTTAAACTTTAATTATAATATTATATTTTATATGTATTTGAAAAACAATAAAGTGAGTTTTTTTAAAATTATAATTTATATAAAAAAATAAATAAATATAAAACAGCATTTATTAAAATAAACTTTTTTGTATTAATTATATTTATTTAAAGTAATAGAAAATAGTAATATTCAGAATGATTTTCAAAAGAATAATGCTACTAAATGGATAGAAAATACATTAACAACTGAAAAAGTTAAATTTATACCATTTAATCAATTAATAAATTCTACACAATTAACTACTGGAGGATTTGGATGTATTATGAAAGCAACTTGGATTAAAACAGGAACTTGCATTATTTATAAAAAATTAACTAATATAAATTCTATTAAAGGTAATATATTAGATGCTTTTATTCATGAATTACAAATCCATTTACGTCTTGATTGTAGTGATCGAATTATTCGTTGTTTTGGTATTAGTAAAGGTAAATTTATAATTTATCTATTTTAAAATTAAAATTTTTACATTAAATTTATATTATAAAAATCCATTTTTATAGATAATAATGATTATCTTCTTATAATGCAATATGCTAATGATGGTGACCTTCAAAATTATCTTGAAAAAAATTTTAAAATTTTAACTTGGAATGATAAAAAGAAATTAGCATTCCAAATTGCTGAAGGATTAAATTACTTACATAATGAAAATATTTTGCATAGAGATCTTGTAAATATTTAGTTGATAATTTAATAATTTTAATTTAATTCTTAAATATTTATTGAAATTATCTATTTTAATTTAGCATTCTAAGAATATAGTAATTCATAATGGTAATGCTAAAATTACAGATTTTGGTCTTTCAAAAAATATGAATTTACAAAATTCTACTATTCATATCGGAACCTTTGGTAGAATTGCATATATAGATCCGAAAAAACTTTTAGATTTAAAGTTTAAGTATGAAAAAGCTTCAGATATTTACAGTTATGGTGTATTAATGTGGGAAATCTCTAGCGGGATTCCTCCATTTAAGGAGTTAATTAGTAAAGGTGATCAAGCATTGCTTCGTCTTTTTATCATTGATGGATATCGTGAAAATGTTATAGAAGAGACCCCTGAAGATTATAAGATGCTTTATGAAAAATGTTGGAATTCTTTACCTGGTAATCGGCCTAGTATTAAAAAAGTTTTAGAAGAGTTTAAAAAAATGGGATATGGAACAGATGAAGAAGAAAATTCAACTTATGAGGATTCTTCTAAGGAAACAGAAACAAATATTAATATCATTTCAAGTGAAGGTATAGTAATGTAAATTAATATATTATTGATTTAAACTTTTATTAATAATACTATAAATCTTATTATTTTATATTAGAAATGCTAACAAATGATTTAAATCGTCAATTAAATATACATGATGATCTAAGTAGTAAGTTATTTAATTTATATTTAGGTGTTTAATGAAATACAGTATGCTAACTAAAAATTTGAATTTTTTTATTTATAAGTTTCATAATTTGGTTTATTAATAGTTGGAAATTAATTTATATAGTTTGTTATAACAAATCTTTTTATTATTTCATATTACCTTAAATATTTAAGAGAATTACTAGAATAATTCTTCAAGAATTGAAGTAAATATAAATTATTTTTAGATGTATGATTTGTTATAATTATTAAATTATATAAATTATTTCATAACCAATAAATATCAAGATTATAATATTTAAATTTTACCAAAAATAAATAATTGATAATCAAAAATCAATAAAATTTTGCACCAATGATTAACTTAATAAGAAAGCTTTCACGGAAATGAATTTAAATGTGACAATTACATATATAATCGTTTTGCAATAGAAAGGAAACAACTTGATAAAAATTTTTGAGATAAATGTAAATTTGCTATCAATCGAAAATATTTTATGGCTTAAAATAAATACACATATAAAAATTAAGTCAAATCAATAGACAAAAACATAATCATGATAAGATTTTAATTGACGGTGTGGAGAAAAAAGATCGATACATATTAATCTCAGTAATAATTATTTGACCGTGAATTGAATTAAAATTTTTGCGAAAGTTGTGAAATTCTTCTTGAGATAATCATGAATAATAGAAATAGAATTATTTTTTTGGACGTTTAAATGATTTCGATCTTCGTCAAAAAATGCCTCAAATAACTATACAATTATCAGCTATTTAAATTCAACAAGTGTCGATTAATTATTTGGTTGAAGTTTAAGTCAAACTTGACTCCAGTCGAAATACAATTTTTGTCCAAAATAAGATTTTAAATTTAGCAAAATTTTTCGTTACGCTAATATCATTTCAAAATTATAATTTTTTTCAACCACAAAATTTTAACTCGAATTCAAAAGTGAAAACTTGCTATAAAATCTTTATTGATGGTTACAAAAGATTAACTATTACTTATTCAATAAGATTTAATAAATATATATTGCTTAACCTTAACATCATACACAGTATATTGGAAATAACATGGTCTCTTATCATTTATTCTTTCTTAAAAGTAAAACATAGATGCCCCATTTATTATTACAACTTAATTTTTCATATTATTTACCATTGCTACGTCGTTTACAATTTTACCAACTTAGCATACTGACGATAACTGAAATTAAATTTCGACAAGTATTAAGATTTAAATGAAGCATTTTAGATTGTATAATAAAATTTATTTATACATTAAGTAATGAATGGATTTTAATAACAAAGAAAGCTTAACAACAATTTCCAGAATTCTTTCTTATAAAAAGTATCGATATTGCACAGAATTCTTATCTATTCATTTGAGTCGATCAAAACAGCACAGAAGGGTATAATGAGTGCCCTCCACTAAATTTCAGCTAAGTAATACTCTTTTTGCTCGTATGGAAAATGGTAAATTTATTCTTGAAGCTTCCAAAAAATCTTTTAAGGTAGAAAATTTTCGACCGACTGTTGAGACTTCGTAATAATTAGTTTTATTTCCTGCGTTTATTATAAAGTAGAAATTTACTATGTATGCGACATTGACTATATTTAACTTTTTATCATCGTTTCTCCTTCGTCATAATACTAACAATAAAGTATTTGCTTTAATATAGAAGATGATACAACACAATACAATTAAAGAACAAATAACGTGGATATCGACATACCAATCAAGACGTTATATTCCTGTTGCAATCGCAGATATATATTATCTGATTATAGAGAAATTGATATTGTAACATGGGTTATAACGGCCTTTGACTGACGACCGTTTAATGTATTGATTTTATGCTTGTAATTAAACAATTTGCTTAATAATTATAAAATAGCATTTTTTAAACTTCTTATATATAATTATTGTTTTTATGTTTTGATTTCTTATTTGGTGGCGCAGCAATATCGCGAACGTTAATATTATATATAAATAATTAAATAAAAACTACATTATTGAATGATCGTTAACTTGTTTATTTATATAAAAAGAATTCCTTACTATTTCAAAAATGGTTGTTCAGCCTTAGTGTAAAAGAAAGTGTGAAATTGGAGAAAGTTCAGGATGTGAATATGTGTAAGCATGTGCTTCTTACTCATAATTTGTCGGTGCAAACAAGGAAAGCAAATGTAGATAGAAATGAAGAGTATACAAAAATAAAAATTGAGAAAGCATAATATGACTAGAATTTTACTTGGTCTATGAATCGAGTTACACATTTTATCAAGGTATTGAAATTTATTTGAAGATTAAACTCATTCGACTAAACCAATTCTTATAAAATGACAAGCAAATTTGTTATTTATAAAACAATCACATATTTCAATTCTCTGATGCCATTTGTATAGAAGTTGTGTTGTGTCGTTTTTATCTAATTGAAAATCGATGTTCAGACAAATTATTTATTTTGTTTTTTTTCGATAAAAATAAAAATTAAGTATTTCCCAAGCTATTCTTAATTTGCTTTATATTGGTTTTTGATTTGACTTTGATGGTTAATTCAAAACATTCAGTGACGATTCTTTTCACAGATCTTCATATTCCTGATTAAAGTATTTTTTTTTTTGGTTCGAATCTTTAAATGTTTTTAGTTTCGTATTTTAGATATACAAATAATCCATACCAGTCGTTAAAATTAAAGATAAAATGAAAGCGAATGCATAATTTTACACAAGTCAATAAAAATGACTCGATACAATATTTCTATTCAAAATAAATGTTACAGTATATTGAATTTGTATTAAAATCGCAATTCTATTATTACATTTTAACTACACTAAAGACTTCAGTTTCATCAATATGCAAATCATCATTATCACATAAATTATTATAATTTCCTCTTTTACGGATATAAAGTGTTTGCCCTTTCATATAAAAATCATTTCCAAAGTTAAAAAGACTCGTATTGCGATTTTCATAAACTGAACGGCGAGTCTTAATTACTCTACCAATTTTCATATGATGTGTGTCTTGATCATTTTCAAAAGAAAAGATAAAACTGTCCGAAGAAAGTAGCCATTGACTTTCTCTTAATGCATAACCAATCGGATTATAGCCTCCAAAGATTTTTTTTGATGGACCCTTTATCAAAACTACAAACGGTCCTTGACCATTACATTTAATATGAAATTTCTTACTATCAAGTTCATCCTGACTGTTTGAGTAAATCAAATTAAACCTATATTTATTATTATATGATAAAACATTTGAATCATTTTTGTCAATCCAATTAGAAATAATAGTCGCAATATTTGGCTTAATTATTGCTGAAGCTAGCTTTCTCACGCGAGACGGCAAGGTAGGTTCTTTCGATAAGATTTTTTTATAATAAAATTCCACAATCTTTTCATATTTATTATTTGATATGGCAGCCTTATAAGGACGTACTTTATCAAAAAAATCAGCGGGAGATATTTCCGCAAATCTGATAAGTGGAATGAATGGTTTTAGCGTTTTCTTCAATACTTTAGATTCCTCTTGATCCCATTCGCCTCTATCTTTATTCTTTATTTCAGCCTTTTCAATGCCCCACTTGACTAAACAATCCCAAGCATAAATTTCTTCAATATGCAGATCATTTCTTTTAAGCAAATTTAAAAAGTTGTCTTTGTCTAGCAATGTAAAAATTTTCGAGGTGAGAAATGTTTGTGGGTCCTCACAGATTGATTCGATGCAATATTCTTGCAATTTTTTGCAGCAAGTCATTTTAAATGCAGCATAAAAAACTGTGATAAAATTCTGTCGTATCCAATGGGTTTGTTCTTTAATCAAGTGATCTTGAACATTATTGAATAATTCTTCAAGAAGCAATTCATCGGATGCGATCAATAATCCAAAAATATCTTCACCTGACAGCTTTGTTAAAATAAGTTCGCCCGTGTAAATGTACCTTTGATAAGAAAATAAATTATAAGTGATTTGTAATTAAACAAAATTATCTTTTTTTTTGTTTTTATATTTACTTTAAAATAACTTCAAAGATTATTGGAGTAATATTTGGTTTATTAAACATGATCGTATTTTTATCCTTTATGATCCATTCAGCAGAAAAAGCTCCTTTAAAGTATCTTGAACGTGCTCTTAATATAACTGAATGAGCACGAAATTCTTTTGTATTTTGACCTTCACCAACTAGAATAATAACGTTGAAATCGTCAGAGTCATTTAATAGCAATGAAAGATCTTTTGAAAGGCCGGAATGAAGAATTGAAGACATGTTGAAGAAATTAAGGAGATGTTTCAAGAAATTTTTTTTTCTTCATTTTCGATTTAATTAAATATTATTCATTACATATAATCATTTTTACGTCATTACTTTGATCATTCGAGTTGTAATTACTTGTAATTAAAAATTATACACTGATGTAATCCCTTTCAATAATTTCTCATTTGAAAAAAAAGTCCCGATTTAAAGATCAGATTTATTGTGGACAGACTTTATAAAGGAATTTCAATTTCTATCTACTGTTACAATGGCCATTAAATCATTACGCATGTGTGATGTATAAATGATTTTAATAATAAATTATGTATCGTTTGACCCCAATCGTATTGTTTGCTTAATAAAGTTAGGGATTTGCATTAACTGAGATTTGAAGATCAGCATAGGCCAAATTGACAAGTTGACCACGGGACGAATTGACCTCTAACCAAATAGACCAATGGCCAAAACGAACGATCTCTAGGCCACTTGTTCTCTGGGCGAGTTGTCCTTTTAAAATTAAATGCATAAAAGGGTGGGATTGATACTTAGAAAGTTCTTTCATGATACATCTTAAAATAATATAATTTTTCTCCGATATTCCCTTATTTTGATATTTTAATGGTTGTAGGATCAACATTTAATAAAATTAACTCCGTAAAGTACAGAGCGCCGACGTTTGAGGCAGTACTGATTTATTAATTTGTATTAAAGAATTTTCGCATAATTATTACATAATTAAAAATCCTTCTGCTATTACATTCGTTTATAAATATGAACTGACCGCAACATTCCACAGACATTCCATCTGAATTTATTATTTAATTCAATTCGTTACCAAATTCACTCTAAATATTAGCTTTCATAGGCCTTACTTTCAGACATTACATTGATAATATACTCTAGTAATATAATAACCACAAATTTTTTTTTGATGAAAGCAATAACATGTCACAATAAAGGTTAAGTTAAATAAACTTATAACCCGAAATGACCCGGGTACCCGATTTATAAAATGATGCGGATACCCGGGCGGGTGATGAATTAGAAGACGGTTTCAATCTCTAAGTTTATAAAAACTTTTTTGATGATTAAAAAAGAAATGATTTTCAGGTTGGATGCTTAATAAACTATGAATGTCTTCCATAATTTAAATTTTAAACAAATTAAAACTCATTCAATTTTTATATAAACAATTCAATTGATTTTAACTAATTTGAATTTCTTAAAATCATCGAGCATAAGAAATCTGCTTTTTTTTTATTAAGGTATCCGGGTTGTCAAATCTGGAACCGGGCCAAACTGAGTTAATGTGATCCGGGTGACCCAAAGCCGGTTCCAATCTCTATATAAACTTAACCATATTTTTTCTTGTGAAAACTTTAGTATGTATAATTTAAAAAAAATTATTTCCATAAGATAAGTTACTGATGTAACTATAAATCTTATTCTGACAAATCCGAGTTTTGGCTGGAGTTAAAATTGACTCTTTCGAACGTATAACAGCCAGTAAACAAGGAATAGCGTGCGTGCTTATTTCTCTTTATTTTTTTTTTAAAAAAAAAGTTAAATTTTATTATATAAAATTTGCTTTACATTCATATTTTGTTACATTACAATCGTGTTTAATAAATAATCCCTAATTTTTAATAGGATAGGATAACTACTAAAATTTTCTTTTTGTAAAAAAAAGTGTTCTAATAATTAGAATGAGCTTTAGTATCTAAAATTTCTTTCTTCGATTATATTTATTTGTAAAATTGGTGTGGCAAAATTTTTTATCTGTTGGTTAAACAGAATATTCGTATTTATTCCTGTTTTCATTGCAATTATTATTATTTTGTCACATAATTGTAGCATATTATTCAAGTTATTATCAATATTTTAGAGTTTTTCGACAAGATAATCTTTTAGTGCGAAAAGGCATGTAACAAAGCTTTCGCGTGTAGTGAATGCGGGTCGTTTATTGGATGAATTAAATGCAAAAATATGATTGTAATTCTCACCAACGTCACCAAGCCTGAAAAAAAATACTCAAAAATGAAACTCTTTATGTGGTGAATTTTTACGATCTTACACTGGTAAATAAATATGTATGCGTTTTTAAATCTTGGTGTGCATATGATTTAAATTAAGGATATATTTATATTATTAGCGTTAGTATTAGAAAAGTTCTAATAGTTTATCTATAATATGTTAATAAAGCTTTGATCCGGTCCTAAATTTAAAAAATGATTCAGGATTCCATATAAAAAACATTATCATTAGAAAGTAAAAAATAAAGTCATTAAAAAAAAAACTACTAATTTTAGGACATTTAGGACGATAACGTCCTTAGTTTAAGGAACTTCATAAAATAAATGATCTGGCATTCGAGGATTTTCCGCATGCTCGCTAATCATATAAAAATTCTTTTCTTACATTATTAACGCTACATTATAATATATCCATTTATTTTTTTATTATTATATTTTTCACATAAAAAGTGACATGGCATGGCATTGCGATGAGATGAAAATAATTTGAAAATTATAAATAATAACTTAAATATTTTATTAAAAAATGAAAAAAATAAAATGAATTAAACAAATATATACAAAAATTTAAATCACTTGTAATTGTTCCATTTAAATAATATTAATAATAATAATAACAAAATAGTAACAATAATAATTGATACAAAGATAAATCGATCATTTGAGAACAAGATAAATTTATCAAGCCGATTAATTCGAAGAACGAGTAAGTCTTTTGAGGCATTGAAAATTGCTGTACAGAACCAGGCCGGCCATTTCTTTTTAAGCAGGCAATAGTTTTGCTTTTGTTTTTTAGCTTTTTAAAATAATGTTTACATTATAGAGCATTGATTTGTAGGATTGGGTTTTTTTGTAAGTTCAGAAGTAACAACGACAACTGGATTAGATGTTTTAGCGGTTGGATTCATTTTCATTTTGTTATTTTGTTAGTTTGTTAGTTGTTTTGTTTTATCAGTTTTATTGGGATTTTTGAATTGTTATTTGATGAGGAAAAATTGGAAAGAAAAAGGGTGTTGTATTTATAATAAATTGAGTTGATAATATGCGAAACGATTATAATAAAAAAATATCAATTTTTTTTATTATTATGATATATATAGAAAAATGATATAACGATTTATTTTCAGCAATCTCTAATGCAGGAACAATAATTATGCAATAACTTAGTATTATTGTATGCAAGATAACTTTAATTCTATTATTAATTATTCCTTTTAGGGACTCAATGTTTCAAAAAAATCAAAAAAATGAAATGTATGAAAATCTTGCCGTTCGTTAATGAGACAATACAATATTTATTTTCATTTACATACATAATACATTTTGTATGTCAAATCCGAACGTTCTAAGATCGCCTTGTTTCAAATCCTAACGATCTGAATCAGGCATAAATTCTTTCTATTGTTACATCACAATCCCCTGTTTCTGATAGGATCTGTTGTGTCACCTTTCCTATTATAAATTTTCCTTTTATAGTATAGTGTTATTGTAACGTAAAAAATCGGAACGGTATTTTTTTTTATTTATTTTTAACAAAATCAATCCACTTTGGAAATAATATTTCCTCCTACAAAATAATATAATATTGTATATAGTAGACGAAAGTTTTTTTTTAACATTTTAAAAAAATCCTAGTGAATTATTGTAACTATCATTGCTTCTCCACATCTATTTGATTTAAAAAATTAATTCCCCAAAATTTTTATACCACTTTTTTATGCCACTTTTCTTATAGCATATTTAATTTTTTTTTAAATTTAAAATAAATTCATTTTTCTGATTATATGTTAGAAATTGTAAATGACTCAATTTAATTAAGAATCAATTTAATGTTTTTTTTTTAAAAAAAAATTTAATTATGATGTAGCATATCTTTGTTAACTGTTTTTCAGAAAGGTCTAATTATTATTGATATTGTAATTAAAACGATTTTATTGGTGATATTTGTTCGATGTGAGTAACAAATTAGCAATTAAATAAAAATAAGCAAGAAGGATAAAAGAGAATATGTTTATTAATAAAAATAAAATAAAATACAATAACTGCGCGCTTTTTAATAGACCTAAGAAGAAGAGAAATATTCTAATATAATCCTATTCGATCCTATCTAAAAATTAAGAACGAAAAGAGACATTTTATTATAAAATTTACTTCCCATTGATTTGTTACAGAATTCCTTTAAAAAGTCATTCAATTGCGGCTGAATTACGGACAGGCAATTTATTGATCTATGATGTCAAAAGTGGTCATCTTGACATCAGTTCATCATTGGGTTCGAAACAACAGATTCAATGCCGTGATGATCAATTTTTGGCGCAGTCAAAACCCGAGAGTAATATCATCAAAACAAATTTCAAAGGCTATCCTTTAAAAAAATCCATTTCAAAAAACTAAATTTTTTATTGAAACCAATTTACAATATATAAAGCAACCCAATTTTCAGTTATAGTTTTTTATAGAAACGTTATTAGTGTAATTTAATTTGTGATGGACTTAACGGAAATTCGCTCAATAATGGAAACCAAAAATCCAGGAAGGTACCGTCATGAAACATCCTTTTGGAAATTATTATATAAATATTCTCTCCATGTTTAAAATATTTGCAGTCGTCCATTATGTATATTATTGTTATTTCGAACTCCATAATTTTATTAATTGTTTTAAAACGTGAAAAATAGGTGAAAAGCTTTTTATATATAGAGCTAGTGCTCCGAGCCGGTCGAGTCGACCCCAGGTCATTTGACACGACTCGAGAAAAAATTCAAGTCGTGACTATCATTTTATGTCACGGGTTAGGATCACGATTTTCTTGATGGTGACCCGAATGTGATTAAATATAAATGATATGGACATGTTACGCAGCTTTAATCTGTAACAATTTAAATAAGAGTGAAACTAACGACCTTACTAATTCCGATAATACAGCTACTCTTGTAAAACAAAAAGTATTGCGAAGTGAACTTTTTGAAGAGAATATTCTTTCAACCAAACATAAAAATTCAAAAACTCGTCATGAAGTTAGTTGTCTTAACTGCTCGTATGTATTTTTTTTTACATGATATTATTATTTTTTTTTTAAAAAAATTTTAGAGAACATAAAAGATATCTTTGGTGACATTTTGAGCGCCATCAACCATCCAAATAAAAATGAAATTCTTTTAATAAAGCAACAAGAATTCTGTAGAACGAGTTTATAAGATGATATGTGTTTGAATTCCTGATGGAAAATTGAAAAATCAAAATTAATTAATGATACAAATGAACTTAAAAAATAATAACTTTCTAATTTAATGCACTTTTTCATTAATTATCTGTATAAGAAATTCTTAAGTGTAATATAAATATCAAAAGTAAAATAAAATCATTGAGTTAAACAATAATCAAGTCAAGTTGAACATTAATTGGGTCAAGTCGAATTCGGGTCCTACAAATATTAACGCATTTGAGTTCAAATTTGCTTCAAACCTGACCTGACCTGACCCGTATAGAGCACTATAAAGAACGATTAAAAATAAATTTTTTTAAAAAAAATAAAAAAAAAGGTTTAAAAATATGGAACAAGACTAAAAAATTATTTTGAAGAAAATGAACATACATATTAATTTTTTTTTTGAATTTTTAAATTCGATGCGGTAATGCATCTTAAACTTTATTACAAACAAGTAAATAATATAATTATATACAAGAAGCCTATGCAAGTAAAAGATACTAACTCTAAGTAATAATCAGAATTAAACTAAGTTCTATGGGCACTGTCTAATGACTCCATCAAGCCAAAAGAGGACATTAACCTGATAAGATGCGAAATCTACTTACAAGATAATGCAATCCAAAATTTTAATTAAATTTCACCACTGCCAGAAAATGAGCAGTAACTACAGCAACAAGTATTCTATAAAACAACTGCTCAACAAAACTATCATAAAGAAAGTAAATAGGTACATATAGAAGGTAATAAAAATAAATAACTCTATTCAGTTTCTAGCTAAAATGTCTAGTCAATTTCAAATTATAGTGATCACTTATCACAGGAGTGTCCAAATCACTAAATTCCAATAGAGGCTCTTCAGACATATGAGAGACAGTCAGTAGAAAAGGTGGAAATCCAAATTTTGGTTAAAATTTATATAATTGGACCACTTGGCTATGCACAAAATTAGCTTAATAATTAAATTTAACAAAAATTTTGGATTTTCCCCTTTTCTACTAACCATCTCCCATATACTTTCAAAGCTAAAAACTTATCCTTAACTAAGAATAAGGTCCACTACCCAGTTATATAAGTCTAGAAAATATCACGTGATATTCTGTGATCTTTGTAAGTCAGAAATCTACTTTTTGTAAGCAATTTGAGAAAAAATAAAAAAAATGGAAAAAATATGCTAAAAAGAAATGAAGAAATAATATTTTAACAAAAAACACAGTTTAAATATGGTTCCTATAATTATTTTTAAAATTTTTAACTAGTTACAACTTAAGTTATAACACTTTGAGTTGCAACTATTTATGAATTATTATATTAAAATAAATTTATAAGGAGTTGCAACTTACTAAGTTGCAACTTCTTAATTATGGTGCCAATCTTTAACACAGTTTAAACTTTTTGACAATTTTATGTGGATAGGGGTGTAGGTAATAAAGAGAAGAATAAATTTGATAAGAGGGGTTTTTTGTTTTGTTTTTGCAGGCTAAATCGTAGTCTCTCTTGAATAGACGCATTTTTTACGTAAAAATACTTGTATTAAATTTAACAAAAAAAAGAATTTTAATATATTGAATGTAAATAATTCATTATCGCTGAAATTTTGCAGATTATAAAAATTGCTATGTTCATTAATGAGTAATAAAAAAGAATATGTTATGTAACCTTTTATAATTACTTAGTATTACATAAATAAATGGATTCTAACAAATTGTCTAAAATATATAAATTTATTTAATCTGAATTAGGGATTGAAATCTATTCTAAAGTAGAATTGATTTAAGAATTGATTAATCATAATTAATCAAACTTAAGATTTGATTATAAGATAATTTATGATTCTAATTGAATTTTTTTATGGTTTAATGATTTTTGATCATAATTTTAATTAGAATTAGAGATTGACATTTTTGTTTAATTGATTCTGATCTAATTTATGATTTAATATGACTTAATTATTTTTTTTTATATAGTTTAGGTTGATTTTCCAAAACTTTTTTTTAAATTTTTTATCTTTATTTTAATCAAAGATCACAATATAAGGTTTTTTAGTTAATTTTATTTTTATTTTTGTTATTTTCTTTTTTCACAGTTGACATATAGGAGGTTTGCTAGAAAAATGGAGCTCTGAGCATTTTTTATTAAAAATTTAATATTTATTGCATTTTAATCTAACATTATTAAAAATTAAAATGCAATAAAAATTAAAATTTTAATAAAAAATTCTCAAAGCCCATTTTCCTAGCAAACCTCCCATATTATTTTATTTTATTATCTTTTTTTTATAAAAAAGAATCAAATTAATTAATTTTATGATTACTTTTTTATGTCAAACTTAGTATACTAATAAAATATATGCAATTTTTATTTAATTTTTGATTAATTTGATTTTAATAGAATTAATTTTAAACCCTAATTTGTATTATCTAGTTTTTCTGTTAACTTCTCTCATAATTTTTTTAAATGAAAACTTTAATAATTTACAGCTTTCTTTAAAGATCTTTTAAATTATTCCATAATGCATAATTCTATTATTATCGAATAATCTGACATTTAAATAATCTAACTTGAGATATACATTTGTATAAATATTTATGAGCCTTTTATTTAAAATTACTGTATATTATACAATGACACTTTATCTTACATATTTAAACAATTATTATTTTAAGGAATTTCCATTTTTGTTAGAATTAAAACTGCTAGAATAACATTTTAGAATAAATATATCTGTAAAAAAATCATTTTAATATAAAATAATTACATGAAAATTTATTTAAATATAATATATTTTTTTACTTGATAATTGGAATTAGCTAAAGTATTTTGGTCCATAAATTTTAATAAATGATTTTCATAATAGGATTCAAAAAATTGTGTATTAATAAAATCATTTATCATGTAAAGTTAACTTGATTAATTATACTATTTATTAATATGATAATGAAAGTATTCTTTACCCGAAGGTATTATAATATATTAATAACATTTAATAAGATATTAATCTTATTTGATTCTTATATCAATTGATCCAAAAATTAATTAATAAGTTTCTGTATATTATGATATAGTAAAATATAAAGATATTTATATATATTAGATAATTAATAAAATAAATTAAACTAAATATATTATAAAAATAAATTGATATCAAGATCATCAAAAATTTTTTAGGAAAAATTTTACCAGTCATAAAGTATATATCATAATTATTAGTTATAAAAAATATTAATTGTAAATTACTTTATTTATCTTATTTATCTTATTATTCACCAGATTTTATTTCAATTAAAACTGCTTTTTCTATATTAAAGTCTTGATTAAAAAGATATATATGTATATATGTAAAAATGTTATAGATTATTTTGATCTAATATATATATACTTATAGTTGTATTAACTTAAATAACATCTAAAATAATAAAAATTTGTTAAAGAATCAATTTATTTGTAAATTAGTTATTTTTATATTATGAATTTTTTGAATTTTTAATATATATTATATGATAATTATAATAAATAATTAAGTATAATTTATAATTTAATATATAATTATTTTTTAAAAGAAAATATGGAAAATGAGTTATTAAAAGTTAGTCAAGAAACTAGTAAATTGATTTTGAAAAATTGATAATCAAAAAATATTTACATCACAATAAATATTCTTAATCAATAAAAAATTGCATTAAAAATAAATTAAGTTTAATCAATTAATAAGACAATACTTTGATTTTATATATAAAATTTTATTATAATAATTATTTTTACAAATATTAATTTATTTTAAAAGTGATGAAACTATAAAATATCTTCTAAAATATTTCTATTAAATATACCTTACAAAAATATTATTACATTATTTTAATTTGCTATTTAAATTCTCACTTTTTAAATAAATCATTAAAAAAACACTCTATTAGTATATCAGAAATATGTAATAATAAAAGTAATTCATCTAGAATATAATTTAATGAAGAGATGTTATTGAGTGAAAATTGGTAGTGATCATTACTAAATTTACTACTTGTTCACATAATTAAGATATATATTATACAGATTGACATGAATTAATTAATAAATGTTTCAAATTAGGGAATTTGTGATACGAACAATTTATCTGTATTGTATAATATATATATATACACATATTCAATAAGTATATATATATGAGATAAATATATAATATACTAGTATATCATATTTATATATTTTTCTCAATTGTAATAAACTTATAGTTTCTTTAAAATTATTAGAATAGAATCGTGAAAGAAACTCTCCTATGGTATTTTCGAGTCATGTTAAATTTAACAATCACAAAGTAGTTTTTTTTAATTTTGTAGATCAAAAAAAAAGTAAAATAATAATTTCTTTAAATGATCCTTCATTTTGCAATACCATTTATTGTATTACATTTTTGTATACAAATATTGTATTGCAGAAAAAAAAATTTCAAAAAAATATTTTTTTCAATTTCAAATTTTATTTTTATTTTTTAATTACTATTTTATTGTTTTTTTTTTGTAAAAAAATATAAAAATTATATTAATATATTACAAGATTAAAATAAAGTTGTTTAATAGATATATAAATAATTGTATATTAAAATTTATTAATATTCAATAAATATTCACAAAACTATCAATTTTTTTTATAAATACACTAATTTATTTTTTATTTTTTATTTTATTTAATTTTTTCTTGAAAGGTAAATTCTGGTACTTTGGTTGAATGAAACAGTCTTTCTAAATTAAACAAGATTATTCAGTAGATTTTAAAATGATTGTATATCAAATTTCATTAATATTGAATAAAATTTAATAAAACTATTAATTTTTATTTTTTTTATTTTTTTTTATTAATTTAAATATATAGGTATAATTTATCAAGATAAAACTGATTTTGTATTTATATTTTCTTTTTTAATACAATTTGCAGTAAGATAAAACTATAGTTTTGTATTTAATTCCTTATATATATATATATTTTAACAATTTTTTTATATAGATATAATTCAGCAAGATAAAACTGATTTTGTATTTATATTTTCTTTTTTTTAATACAATTTGCAATGAGATATAACTGTACTTTTGTATTTAATTTCTTATATATTTTTTTTTTTTTAATAACTTAAAATAAACCATTATAATTACTGAATAAATTATGTGATATAATACAAGAAATGATGCCTTTTGATTAAAAAAAAAAAACATAATAAATCACTAAGATTTGAACTTTCTTAATTTTCTATAATTTCTTAATTTCTTATTTTTTTTATATTTTTATAATATATTTATTTTCTTAGTTTTGTTTATAGATTATAATTTAATAAATTATTCTTTTTATATAAAGATAAATAATTTATATATGTATTTCAAGTAATTATTTTTTCTTTTATTTTATAAATAAAAGATTCTTGTAAATTATATTGCAATGAATGAGGTAGGTTGATAAGTTGCATGAGAATGAAATTCCTTTTATTCACAATTTCTAGTTTCTTGCTTTATAGCAGAGAATATTTTGGGTTTTTTTTGCCTATTAGAAAGTTTTAAAAATAATAAATACCCATTTATTTTTAGTAAAACTTATATTTAGTATTTTTATTAATTGGTCATTGTAGATTCATATTTCAATATTCACTAGCTTCATAATCACTGTATAAATAAAAGTATCTTGCATTTGGAATATTTAATTCTATTATATTATATATGAACTTCTAATCATTAGAAAAAAAAACTCAATTGCTTAATATATATATATATACTATTATTATTATCATAAATTCCATTTTCTTGAAGATCCCAAAGTTGATATTTAAATAAATATCTAACTTTAGCTATATTTCATATTTTTTTTGCCTATATAAAGATAAATACTAATTATTTTATTATTTAATAATTTCTATAAAAAACATATTGTAAAATTAAAATTATCAATACTAGTGATTTGGTTTTAATATTTTGTCTTTTTCATTTAGTAAGCAAATAATTATCATTACATAATTTTGTTTACAATCCACATTTATGCTATTTTTACTAAGCTTCAAATTGATTATATTACATAGTCGAAAAATTAATTTATTTCAAATATACTAGTTGAAATCATTTCTTTTGACACTAATATCATTTGATTAACATTCAATCGTCTGGTTATGTAATTTAGCAAAACATTGGCTTTAAGTTACAAAAATCAAAAGTAATTTGTTATATCACACATAATTTAGCATTATTACAGCATTAAGACCTTTCGTCAAACATTCAGTTGATTCAGTCATATGATTTAACAAATATTCAGCTTGGGTTACAATAATTAATAGTAATTTGTTCTATCGTTTCTTTTGTAATGAATGTATCATTTTTTTGAGATGATTTCTATCATTTCTATTGTTTCTTTAGAAAAATATTTTTATAATTTTTGCAAAAATCAGTTCAACAGATTTCGACCAGTGAAATACAGTTGATTTGTTGCCAAATCTTGAGTTTAACTAAAATTTTCTAAATATTATAACCAAAAGTACTTAATGCTGAAAAAATATTAAATTATGTGTAATATTATAGGCAGTTCTTTAGGGTCGCTTAAAGGTTAAAAGTGTGGTAAGCACAAGGTATAAGTTTATAAGTCAATATGGATTGAGTCAAAAGGGTCGATCGTTTATTCAATATATCTTAACAAATGAGTACTACCTCTGTCAGCGCTCTGTACTGTGCAAATGTTTTATATTAAATCAAACTATCTAAGAAAGTACTCTGACTATTCTAGACTTACTTCAAAATTCTCTACTGTTAACTACTCTATGACTCAAGGTATATTTATACAAAAATGAATACATAAAGTGTTCGAAGACATATAAAAAATATAAATAATATAGGAGATATAATAACAATAATAAATATATAAAATATAAAAGATATAAGTAATAAAAGAGATATATATAATATAGGAAATAAAAGAAATATATAAGATATATGACATAGAAGTCATATATAACATTTTAGTCACTGCAGTCATCTTCGTCATCTTCGTCATCTGAGTCATCTATGTCATTTTCGTGTAATAGTAATGTAAATCATCTCAAAAAAAAACAAATAATCATTCTCAAAAAATGATAGAAATTGTCCCAAAAGAAATGATATATTCATCCCTAAAGAGACGATAAAAATAATTTTTAAAGGAATGATACATTCGTTCTAAAAGCGACAGTAGAAATCATTTCAAAAGAAACAATATAATCATTTCAAAAGAGATGATAGAAATCATCTCAGAAAAAATAAACAATTATTTTTAAAGAGTGAATAGAAATTATCTTTAAAGAAACAAATAATTATTCCTAAAAATATGATAAAAATCATTTCTAAAGGAACAAATAATCATTCCAAAGAGATGATAGAAATCATTCCTAAAGAAACAAACAATCATTCTTAAAAAGACAATAAAATCATTTTTAAAAGAATGAATAATTATTCCTAAAGAGACAATAGAAATCATTTCTAAAGAAATGAACTATTGTTTACAAATAGATGATAAAAATCATTCCCAAAGAAATGATTCAATTATCATTCTGAAAGAATGATTTTTTCATTATTTTTAAGAAATGATATATCATCATTCTGAAAGAACAATTCATTATCATTCTGAAAGAATATTTTTTTTATCATTCTATTGAAATAGTATATAATCATTCTTTTAAAACAATTTTTATTATCATTCTTTTGGAATAATATTTCATTATTTCTTTAGAATGATTTTTGTTATCATTCTTAAAGAATAATACAATTATCGTTCCTTTTGAATAATTTTTTATATTGTTCTTAAGAAATAATCAAATTATCATTTCTTTCAAAAGGTTTTCTATATCATTCCAATCAGATAATGCAAATCATCCATTTAGAGCATTATGATAAGTAAAAAATAATATCTAATTTTGAATTAATCAAAATTTTAGTTCAGTTTACAATATAAAACTAATAAACTTTTGAAATATTCTGAATAAATTTTTTTTCCTTTTTCTTTTTCTTTTTTCTAATGAGATGATTTTTATGCATAAATTTAATTTTTTTCTTTCTTTTTTCTTGTTTTTTTTTAGAAAATTCTTATTTTAAATTAAGATAAGCAAATTAGAAGTGACTTTTAAATAGTTTTTAACTGTTTTTTCTTTATCTTTAGAAATATATTAAGTAAATCAGATGTGGTATTTTAGTGGATTTCTAACTGTTTTCCTTATTTTTTCTTATCTTTAAAAATCAAATATATCTTTTTTAAATAAAATATAATACAATATATATATTTTTTTGAGTAATTTATTATGTAATAATAAATAAAATTATAAATCACAAATAAACAAAAAATGAGTTTTATTTGTTTCAACTTTATAAATAGTTGTTTAATTGATTTTTGCTGATTGTTGACCAATTTTAAGCTGATATATGCTAAATTTGATCAATTTTTAATATAAATGCTGATTGATAGCTGATTTTCTATTTATTCAAAATGCTGATTTTTTAGCAATGATTAGTAGAATTAAACTATATTTTGGCCAATTTTCAGCTCTTTAAAATGTGATAAATTGTATTATTTTGCCTAATGATATATTAAATAACTACCAATTATTAATTTTAAATGATTTTTTGTGTAATATGAAAATGAGCAACTTTAACTATAATTAAAAATACTGATTATTTTGGTAAAGATTAGCAGAAATTAGACTATATTTCAGCCAATATTTAGTACATTAAAAAAGTGATGAAATTGATTATTTTAACTAGTATGAGAAAAAAAACTCTTTCTTCTCATTGGATTTTTTTCAAGAATTTTTACTTTAAAAAAAGTGTCTGTTCAAAAGCAGTTGCGGCTTAGCCTACAAATAAAACAAAACTCTTCTTTTCAAAAATACTTCTCTTTTTGTTTTCCATACCCTTCTTCACATAAAAATTTTCGAAATAGTTTAAATAGTGTTGTTTTTTGTTAAAATATTTTTTTTTTACCTCTTTTTAAAAAAATTTTTTCCATTATTCTCTTTTTCTTTTTACCTACTAAAAAGTGGGCATCAAAAGGTATATATTCCAACTGACAATCATGAGAAACATACTTTGGATAAACAAATCTTACGTAATGATCCTCTTTTCCTTTCTAAATAATATACTCTCTTTGATTGACCTCTGCCTTTCTGCAGATCCTCTATTATTGAAGATCACGTGCAAATTTAGTGTCATATCTACTTTGATATCTCTAGACATAATCTATTTGAAGTGATAATAGCTATCACTTGATCTGGTATTTTTGTTAGTTTTCACGAGTTTGAAATAGAACTACAGTTTTCCTTTGTTGTCAAGATTCTTACTCAGTGTAAGTTCGCTTCGTCTAGATTTATACCTTCCTGGTAATCAGGTAAAGGGTATATGTTATTACCTGTAAATGTCTTGTAGATTTTTTGTAGTGGATTCTATGTGATATTTTTTCTGTACTTATAAATCTATAAGTATGAAGAGCCTTTGTTTGGATCTAGTTACTTGAAAGCACCTTCTTCTGCTAGATGCTTTAAGCTAGAATTGACTGAACTTTAACTAGGATTTATAAAGTCATTTTTGGTTGTTTGTAATTTTTATTTGTACTAATTCTCTACTTCAGGTGTTATTTTTAGTGTTAGAATTTTCTTTTGAAAGAAGTTAGGAACTGAAGGACATTTAGAAATTAGATGCTTTCTGACACTTTATTTTCATTCCCTTCGGGTGGTGGCAGTGATCAGTCGACTCAAACGAGTTTGAAATAGAAGCACAGGAGGTAAGTTACGTATTTTGGTATTTTTTTTAGATTTTTTTCTTCAATTTACAATACAAATAAAATACTGCAGCTAGACTGCATCGTTAACAATTAAAAAAAATTATTTCTAGTGTAAATATATTTGATAAATGTTACCAATCAGGATATAATATTTGTATTATATTGATTTAATAGGTAATAATAAGAATATTCATATTGATGACTTAGAATAACACAATTGAAAGCTTGTTATTACTAAATTTATATCAATAAGAATAATCCTATTTATAACTTTATAACACTTTGATTGGAATTCTAATATTACCTATTTGCATTATTATTTATCATTAATTGGAATTACCTAGCTAAAAAAAAAAAATATTGTGAACAAATCAGGTCAAATCTTGTAACCCAAAATTAATCCAATTGGTCTCCTATTTGTTATTATTTAACTAGTGTTTATTCAAAAATAAAATAATGTTTAATTATAATCCCTTATACTGAAATATCTATATTATTTTGAAGGAGTAGAATGTGAATAAAAACTGTGTTTACTTTTGAATTACTTCAACTAGAATATTAAATTCATGCTATAACTCTTCAACTTTTTATTTTCTTTTTCCTAAAATAAATGCACCAACTGGAAATATTTTTAAAATTATTTTTTTTAGCTAGACCCATTAAGACCCATTAATGATTTCTAAGTCCACTTTCCATTTAAAGTTTTTGGTGCAAAAAATTCAAAATGTATTTTAATATATCTTTCATAATTTGTTTAACTTTCTTTTGAAAATTTCTTTTAGCAGTAATTTCATTAAAAAACATTCTAAAAGAACATCCGCGATTCGTAATAAAATATGTAATTCATCAGGATTCCAATTTTGTATTTTAATCAACAGTAATAATAAAGACAGATTTTTTTAACTTTTTATTTTCACCATTAAGCCATGTTTGATTCATATTATATCTATGTTCTTTATCTCATTCACAAAATAAACAAAAATATTTAGAATTGGCTGCACTTTTACCTAATATAATAGCCAATCACCCGAAAAAAATTTCAATATATAATATGGTTATATAAACCATTTGTTTGTAAATCTATTAATTCTTGTATAAAAAAACTCATTACTGATTCTATTGATTCATAATTTTGTTTTCCAATATATAAACAAATACTGATAAAAAATATTAGTATATTAAAACATTATATATAATAAATATACGCCGCTACGCTAATCATAAGTTCTAGCTAAAATTTTAATCTGACTACTTATTAGACCGAAGTCCACAACATATTTTCTTCGAACGACTTTTTCAAGATACGAAATTGGTCACGTGAGTAAAATCCATTAACGTATAATTAAATATAATGGATACGTTTTATTTCAGAACTTTATTTACTAGTAGTAAATATTTGCAATATATATATAAAATAAAAAATACAAATCGAAGAAATGTTCGTCAAATAATAAAAAATGATTATTTGTGTGCTTATGTCACCGAATTTACTTTGTTAAACCTTCTTCACTTCTGTAACCATTTTTAAATAATTGACTTTCTCTTTTCAAATAATAACCCTTCAACACTTGGAAAAGTTGGATTCCTTTTCATTAATGGATTAATTTTTTCATCGCCAACCTTTCTAATATCATATTTCAATAATAAGTAATGCAAAGCAATTTTAATTTCGTTTACCGCAAAAAAACGTCCTGGACAAGCATGTTTACCAAAACCGAACGTTAAGAAATTCTTTTCAACACGTGAGGCAGGCGATTTACTTTCCAAGTGTCGGAAAGCATTGAATTCTTTCGAATTTTGACCATGAATTTTATCATCATTATGAATTTCTTTTACACGAATATAAACGTTTCGACCTAATTTAAAATTTAACAATATTAGGTTCAACGATTTTCACATAAAGCAGAATATGAAAAAAGTCATACCTTTTGGAACTTGATGTCCGCTTGAAAATGTGTAATAAGGAGACAATACTTTATGTGGTAATGTACCTAAATAAGAAAAAATATAAAAAAGGATTCATAATTATAGACTTAATAAAAAAAAGTCAGTAATTTAATCTGGAATGCAAATACTCACTCGCACCGACATATAATCTAAATGTTTCTCTAACCATGCTATCTAACCTTTCCAATTTAGAAATTTGTTCAATAGTGTAATAATCATTTTCTTTACTTTTAAACAGTTGTTTTTGTTCTTCTAGTAGTTCCTCATGAAACTGCGGGTTATTTACAAATTCTTAAAAAAAAATTTTCTTTAGTATTTATAGAATATATATAAGATATATACATTATTTAAATAACAATCATAAAATTTACCTTGTAGAATACTATTAAGGGATGTTGACGTTGTATGTACAGCTGCAAATATCAATGAAATTATATAATCCGTGATAGAATCGATATCATCACCAAACATATCAATAAAGTTTTGTAATATATCAACCTAAATTAAAAAAAATGTCAAGAAATATTCTAAAATAATTCAGTTTCAAAATATAACATAATTACCGGTGGAGTATAAGCACCGTCAAGTTTCTTCATTTCACTTAATCTTTTCTTAACCACTGGCGTAATCTTTCTTTTAATGGTTTCTCTATGATCTACGAAGGGATTATTTGCAATACGAAAAAACGTTCTAAACGAATTAAAGTCAATATTAATTCAGATAATAATGGCTAGATAAGAATTTAAAGATCATGCATATTTTACTTACATCAGAAATTTCTGATGCAATTTAGGACTAATGAAATGTAAAATCGGTGGAAATGATAAGAACGAAGAAATATCATTTACAGAATAAGCGAATGAATTTATCAATTCTTTATCATCAGTAAATTCTTCGGCCACAGCAGCGGCAACCGGTTTTGCGACAAGGAGTTGTAAGGATTTTAAAGGGGGTTGTAAAACTAATAGGTAACGAAAGGATTATAATAAGAGTTAAAATATAAAAAAAATCGATTTTGGAAAAAATAATTACTTTATTTCTTACCTTTACCGTCTCCAATTATTTCGTCAATAGATTTAAGTAGTTGTCCTTGAACACGATTCGTATAGAATTTTAAATCTCCTGACAAATTTCTTTGAACTATTGTGGTTAATCCACTTAAAAATTCTCTTGGGCGACCCATAAAGCCATGCAAAGGAAAAAACTTATCATGAAAAATTCACGTAATTTTTATTATAAAGTTAAATTAAGATGATGATTTCTAGGAAAATCAGGCTTTATAGTTTATAAATACCTCATCAATAGCTGCGTTGAAAGAAAATTCTTTGTGATTTTTGAAGATTTCAGGAGAAAGTTCTCCGCCAACTATAGTTATAATTTGACCAAAAACATATAATGAAAAGATTTCTCCGTACTTTTCATGGCATTCTTTAATAAATTTCGTACTTTCTTTATGATAATCAATAGTATGTCCAATAATTGGATATTTATAATACACAAGATGTGGTTCATTCTAAATAATCCAAATGTCAAATTTTTTTTTTAACAATTTAAAATTATCAGCGAGGGAAACATTAAACATGATAATCATTTAATTCAGATTTACCAATTTTATACGTCGCTCACGACGCAATAAAATAAATGAAATTAAGAAGATTAAGAATCCAAAGACAAGTTCAAAATAGGTAAATTTCATTTTTTTTTTTTTTTTTTTTTTTTTATTATGTAAATTTACCACAGATTATATACCAATTGTAAATAAAGATCAATGAGATCATTTACATGCATATTCAAAATGAATGAAGCAAAAATTTTCAGACTACCTGATTTTATTCCGGATTTATTATGTTCGGTTCGGTTTCTTCGTTCAACCGTATTTTTGTTGTAGCCAAATGCGTTAATGTCCGAAATGAGAATTTCGGATATCCTAAATGCGATGCGAAGATCGTTTCGGACACCAAATGCGCTCTTAATAAAAATTACTGTGCCAATTATAATTTGTACTAGCGATCTACTTAAATATCTATTTTCTATTGATGTATTTTATATAGATAAGATATCTTGCATCTTTACTTTAATAAAGGACAGAGCTAACTAATTATCTTCAAATAATAATATCAATAAAGACGATCTGACCCTTTAATTAATTAAACTCGTGTATATCTCTTTCATAGTTTAAACGTAATTAAACTCCCTGTTAGCAAAACAACGTACAGGTTGAGCCCAAATGCTCATTTCGGACATCCCAAATGACAAATGACATTCACGAATTGTTATTTCGGCAAATGACCTCTTCAAACCGGGTTAAATGACCACAGACACATAGGAATTTAACATTATATGTCCAAAAGTTGTATTACTAATTCAGATGCCCTATATTTGTCATTTGGAAATGGTTTATTGGAGCATAAAATAGTCATATTGAGCATCCGAAATGATAATTGAAGTGGTGGTCATTTTGGATATCCGAAATGTTCATTTGGGATATTATCCGAAGTGGTTATTTGGGATATTTATCCGAAGTGAGCATTTGGGATTTCCCAAGTGATCATGAATGTTCGAAACGATCTTCGATTTGGGATATCCCAAATGCATTTTGGGTACAATATATCCGGTTTCTTCGGTTCTACGGATTTATTATAACTGGATCCATCGGACCGGAAAGTAAGAATAATTTTATTAATACATGCAATGATTTTTCACAAAAGGTAAAACAGTTACAACAGACATTAAATCAAGAGAATAAAGTTCTGCCCAATATTTTCGGTTATATTCACAAAAAATAATATTTTTAAAAATATTTTTTTTTATTAATTCAAATTTTCTAAACTAATATATATTGATTGATTTTTTTACTAAAATTATTTAATATATAAGCCTAAAATTATTAAACTGTAAGTTTTAAATTTTAATCAGCGATCGGATTTAATTTTTTTTGCCGATTTGCTTAAATGTATTCCTAGCGAATGCTCCCGTTCGCACAGACATTAATTTGCATGGCATGGTATGTAGTTTTAATAATATTCAAGGTATAATAATGAATTGGTATTTTTTTTGGTGTTACAGAAATCTGTATGGGATGGTTTGCTATGTATGGAACGTATGGTTTTTCTAAAATCATACATGGAAAAACCCTACATGAATAAACCTTACAGGTATGAATTTTTCGGACCACACCATCCTATTAACAACTCACTGTATTTGTCTTACGAACATAGTAAATCACATGACCATTACGTAGCATATTCTACTCGTTAAAATGTATATTATAATTATAAAATAGAATTTTTATATTTTAGCACCTATTACAAAATATTAACATTTTATTAATATTTCGTTTATAATAGAATTTTATATAGTAATCAACTTTGACATATTTATATAAATAAAATTTCGTTAACTAAAAAAAAGTAAAATCAAATCTAATTTATAAGTTAGCTAATTTTAATATTTTTTAAGTCTTGACGAAATTAATTATTTGTAAAGTTAGTCAACTTATAAAATACTACATGTATGCTTTTCCATACATGTATGGAAATAATTATAAAGTAAAAACCATACGTTCTATACATAGAAAACCATCCCATACGTGATTGCTATACACCCTTTTTTTATGTATCCGATGAACCGCAAACCCGAAAGGTTAAAACTCTTCATAAGTTGCGGGGTTGCAGGACACACGATTTTTTGTTACCTCGAAGTAAAATGATCTTCACCAAATATTCTGTCACGTGCCGAAGATTTTTTCAAACGGGACTAGTAAAATCATATGATCCGGATTGCGCAACGATCCGAAAATTCGCCGATAAATTAAATAATTTTGACTATAGAGAATGCAAATAAATTATGTCTCATTTAATTGATAGTATATAATTTTTACAATTTCGTGCAGCAATTTTGCATGTTACATTACGTATCTCTTGATATATAATTTATAACAAAAGTTTTTTTTGATTTAGAGCCCCAAGTATGACAAGTTGAAACGGGACACAATTGGGGAGGTTGCTATGTGGGATGAGTCCGTAACAGGTCACGTGCTAAATCGGGTTGTGTTCTAAGAAAATCAAATTCTTATCAAAATTGAGATTTTAGTCAAAAAATTTGATTTTCTTAGATCACAACCCAAATGTCAAGCAATCTTTTATCCTATATATAATTCTATAATATATTTTAATCCTTTCTGCTTTTTATGTCAAAATAGCAATAAATAATTATACAAAATAAAAATGACGACAATTACAACCGACCATTTTTTTCTTTGAATAATTTAAGCAATTCCTCGATATTATTGATCAACTTTTTATGGAAACTCCAAGTCAGCAGAATTATATAATACTTGATAAACTGTCGTACTAAGTCCTCAAGAGCACTAGGTTTTCAAACACAAAGGAAAAATCATTTAAATCCTTCCAAAAAGTCATGATGTGCCTTCCCTTTTGTTAATAATACGTGAAATGTTCAATAAAAGTTCCTTACTTTATCATCTGGAATTTGCGACATTATTGGTAAGATCGGAGATGATGTAAATCATCCTGCAAACTGAAGTTCTATTGATAAATGTATATTGTTTGCCAGTTGCAAAATATTTGGATGGATTCGAACACAACCACGAAAAAGTCTGTAGATCGTCGTTTGCGATGGAATGTTTCAATATGTTGGAACTTTATATATTATTGGAAGGATGGAAATCGAATTATCTAATAGTGTTGGAACTTTCAGTGCATATTATTTAACATATTATTTAACATCTTCAAAAATTAAATGCAATAATAATCATACATTTTATTATTAAAATTCTCAGCCTAGTAACCTTCCCATATATACCATATTTTCGTTATTTAATACTTTAATTACTTCGCTTCGAAGTAAAATATTAAGACTTTGGAAAGTTAAGATATATTTTATTGAACTTTTAATAAACATATACTTTCTCGGCTAGTAAACAAAAGCTTCTTAACGTTTAATTACCCAATATTGGTTTTCTGCATTATGAATTATTTATTTTTGGAATCCATGTAACTAATATGGAAAATAATAATGGGAACTGTAAAAAAATTACTATGTTACGGTTTTCGTATTTCGTATATGGCAGCATATATGGCATGACATCATTACTAACTTTTTTTTTTTGCAAACGACACCTACACTTATATACGTTGCTCCGGTTCACAGTTCGTTTCTCGCTGAAGTTTTCTTTTCATTTCCTTTTTGTAAGGAAATTATTTCACAATAAATCGAATGATTGTTAAGAATGCAATCATACCAAAAATTATTTCTCATTGTATGGCCTTATCGTTATTCTTTTGCTATTAAGTAAATGCTTTTTTAAATGCTTTGTGGATAAAGATAAATTGATTTTTATTTGATGCAACATTCTTTTTTACGTCAAGTAATCGTCAGATGCTATAGATTCTCTCTTTATCAGGCCCTTTGTGTGGAGGAAAGTATCGGAATGAAAAAAAAAGAGAAATTAACAATAAAATAAATAACTACTAACATCAACAATGGGTTTGTGCTTCCTCAAAGGAATCTTTCACGTGTAAAGCAAACACTTCTAAGATGATGAATAGGCAAACCCTGGGGAGCATCTGTATTCAAGTACTAAACCATCGCTCTTAGCTTAATACAAAGGATACCACCAGAAAATGCTTCATCTTTTGAAGCTATAAATAACCTTTTACTAACCAAATCATTGAACAAACGCAGATATTAAAGGGATGTTGTCACGATCAGACAGACATATACTAAAAGGAAGCGAACATTATTTAACCATACAATGGCCCTTTAGCACCCGCCTAGACATCGTTAAAGGAGAAATAAAAAAATAATAATAATAAAAAAGATACTCCCATAAATAATTACCAGACTATAGGTTATTCTCTGGATTACGAAAATATAGACTTTAATCTACCGCTGAAATATCTGCTTATTACAAAGATAAAGGAATTAATTTTTAGATTTAAAATCTAAATAGCCATCAAACATGTAAGGAATGCGGTTGAGAGTCAAATCTTAAGAGTATTAAAGGAATAAATAATTTCTAATAAATACGTCATACTGGGAAATACTTTATATAAATGTTTTAGCAGATATATAGGAGAATAGAGGAAAGAAAAGTTTGAAGTTTACTGATTCTTTTTTATCAAATAATTTAGCAAGTATTAAAATTTTAACCACCTCAGCTGCAGAATTATCTCGATCTTGGATATTGATAATTTAAAAAACATCTTTGCCAAATTTAGACCCACGTGGTAGCGAAATACGAATTTTCGCATAAATAAAAAAACGTGGATTTATGAAATCAATATACTTTCAAGTAAAAGTACATTACATATCATATGATTTACTATGTCTCATGACTTGATTTACTTGAAACGTTCCCATGATTTCTGTTTTTTAAAAAAACTTAAGTCAACAAATTGTTTATAAGCTTACGATGCTACGTTCAATGATTAAAGTTTAGTTCAAAATTTATTCTTTAAAAAAAACCACAATCACGTGAGCGGAAGTTATCAAGCCTTTCCCTGAATTTCTAATTATGCATGAATGTTACACAAATGCTAGATTATGCCCTTGTTTTAAAGTAATCCCTTCTTTATTAATATTAGTTTATAGAGAAACATATAAAAACAAGAATTTCATATGATACCACACTAAAAACTTGTTTGTTTTTATAAAATTTTGCTAGCTCAATTTGCGGTCGCTATGCTAACGAACTTTAAAGACCCCATCTCTATGATCCGTTAACCGTGTGAGTTTTCTTAAAAGTGAGTTTTTTATAATAAATGGTTATAAAATGTAACGTTATATAAACTACCAATTATAAAAAATTTTCTATTATATAAAATTAATTTTAAAACTGTCTTTTTGACAATAATTAGGTTTGCGAAAAATTACTTTTAAGATATTTATATTGGAAACTTTTATTATTTCTTTGCTTTATAAACAAATATTTACCAAAAATCTATACTATTAAAGTTTTAATAAAATTTCAGAATTTACACTCTTCTTCCCTTCCATTTCGTCATCATTATCACTTTCGTCCTCATTATCACTGTCGTCATCATCATCAAGATCCTCTAAGGTAAGTGTATTAGTGTATTGGCTCCTTTTTCAATATGTTTAAAAATGTATCAACATTTTTAAAAATTCCTTTTTTATAAAACCCTTCACAATAAATACACAAATGATAGGTATTTAATAGAAATTTACAAGAATCACATGACCCGGGTTGTGGTGAATATGCTGTACTATATGCCATTGCAAGTCTACTTCTTTTCCTATAGTTGCAAATTGATAAATTTTCAGTTGTATTTTTTTTTTAGTTGTTTAGGTCCACTTTATCCACAATTATAGAACATATTATGAATGTATTATAATAAAAAAAGACTAGCTTTGTTTGACAAAAATTCAATGTTCTAATATTATATGGATATCGTCTTGCAATATGTGTTTTAAACACAGGATCATGGTTGACTATAATTATCAAATAAAATATTTATTAATAATTTTTAAAAAAAAAAAAAAATTATTTATTAAAAAATAATGTTAATATTACTAATAATATAAGCCTGCTTTATAATATTATCAGCTGTAGCAAAGTGTTTGCTCGAATTCAATTATGTGTATTTTCTACATAATAATCATTAAAATTTGGTAAATATGTTTTAATAATATTATAAAAAGGATGTTGATTATCTTTCCAATAAAAAAAAAATATGATAAAAAGATAAGAGGCGCCTTATTATAGTTTTTTTGTTTCTAACGTAAAGCAAATGTTCAAATTTAAAAAACTGTTTCCACATATTCATCAAATGATTCAAATTGAAATAGATTTGTATAAATAAGTGTTGCTAGAATTAAATTATCAAGTAAATCAATTGTAGTATAATATTTAATAGTTTTTTATGTTTTTCTAAAATTTTTCATAATTTTTTTTTTTAAATCCAACCATCTCATGCAAGATCTAACAAAAGATTTATTCTTCATAGACAAGCCTTTTTGCTAACTTTTTACAATTGCTAAATATAAAGCAAAATAAATTTTCAAAAAAAGAATGATACACTAATAAAACCTGTTCCTGATTATTTAATGATAAATAAAATGAGCTTAATATAAGTAAAAATGATTCAATTTCATGGGATAATGTTTTCATATATAACTCCTTTTAATAAATATCTAACTAAGCCAATTAGCAATAATTGTTGCAATGTGTTAGTCTAAATGCTCATTTATTAATAAAGTAAGTTTTAATATATTAAAATAATCTTGAACAGAATATAAATGTTGTTCTTTAAATCTAATTGATTGAAGTTCTTTTATAGATCTTTCTTCCTTTCATTTAATAATATTATCATTACACATATACAACTTTTACTCAATTATAGTTATTTGTTTTGTGAAGCTCAAGATAGTTAATGATCTAAATATGAAATATCAAATATTCCAACATATTGATTAATTAAGTACTAGCAAATTCTCTATGCATCAATATTCAATGGATTATATATTGATATATTATTAAAAATAAGTAGTATAAAAAGAGATTTTGTAATAGGTTTGTTACACATATGGCAAAATATTTCATAGTTGATATAAAAACTGTATTAGGTCTTCAAATTTCATGAATCATATGATAATTATCTATATTGTAAATATAAAGCATATTTTTCTAATAAAAGAAGTTAAATTAATATATAAATATTTATTTATTTAATTTTATTAAAATATTTAATATACAATTACATTTTCTATAAAATGCTCTTTAACTTTAATTATAAATTCTTTTTTGATTTTTTTTTGAAAATTATCTACTGTTTTGACATGTGTTAAATATCCAAAACTTGATATTATATTAATAGCATTTTACATTATACCTGATGTCATTAGATATAAGCTAACTTTTAATTTATATTAATTAACAAACTTGCTATCATATAACACAACTGATAATTGGTTTTTTTAGTTTCATTTATATTATAAGTAGAAGGTTCTTTAAGAATAATTATATTCATCATATATTTAAAAAAATCTCAGAGTTAAGAATTGGCTTCTTTAATTATATGTTCAAATCTTGATAAATTCAATTCTAAAATAAAATACTCTTAATGTTACAAATGGTATAATCTTTAAAAAAAATATAAAATGTTAAAATAAAATTATAAGTTATTATATATATTAAAAAGCCAATAATGCAAGTAATAATACTATTATATTTAATGTAATCATATTATTTGAAGGCTTTATTGGTTCTAATACTTTTTTAAAAATATTTTTTATTTAATTTTTTTCTTCTTTAATCTCTATTAATTATTACTATCTTACAATAGTATGAAATGAAAGTTATTTTTCTATTTCAAGATAAGGGTATTTTTGAAGCATTTAGTTCTCATAGCATTTTATTTACGCAAGTTTTATAATAATACAAAACCTAATATTTGTATGTATACAATTTGTAATAGAACGATAACTAAGGTTTTTAATCTTCATTTTTTATAAAAATAATTGGTAGTATTAATTAAAAAAAGAAAAATATAGCAGTAATATAATTTATTTACAAGTTGACAAAAAATTTATGTGAAATACTAACCAATCACAATTAGTGTAATTTAGCCAATCATTGAGAAATTTATCATATTTATAACATTTAAATATTTTTTACGTTTGTGTATTTCTTTTTTTACCTCAAATGAGTAATATTTAATATAATTTACGTTTTTTCTTTTTAGTCTAAACAAGACTTCCAATCTTTATACACTGGCATTATTAAGTTTAAACAATTCATCATTAAGTTAACAGAAATTATTTGTTAGCAGTGTATTTAAATACATCTAAATTATAGAAGAAATAAACAAATTGAAGAGTTTGATCATCTTTATTGATATAAATTTAAAGAAATATAAATTATTATTGAGCAAGGATAAGTTTTAAAAAAAAAATTTATTGATTTATTAGAGAATTATAATAACTCTACTCTTTTATCAAGACAGAAATACAAAATATTTATATAAAATACATTTATAGTAAATAAATATTAAAGAAATATAAGAAATATAATAATATAAGAAATTAAATATATTAGAGAAATGATAGAAATTAGAGATCGCTAAAATATTGTAGAAATAAGAGAAATTAGAGAAATAAAAAAAATTAAAAAAATTAGAGAAAGTTAAGATCTGTGATCATCAGAATCATTTTTCGCTATTTGTAATTGACATAGTACTAATATGTTATAACTAGAACATTACTAATAATTTCTACTTCTAATATCTGAGTTTCTACGATTATACTAGCTTCTTTTATAAGTTGTTAATGTTATAATCAGCTTAATTTAGAGAGTATTTCAACTGATATATATTTAGCTCTTGATATTTGTTTTATCCTGACTAATTTGAAAAGATAATATACTCGTAATGCAACTTTTTGGTATTATATTGTAAGAAGACTTATATATTAGACTATTATTAGAGTTGTTATTTATTTTTGATTATTTCTTCTAAGTAATAAAGAGTTATCATAGTTTTTACTCAGCTTCTTAAACTTTAGCTCTTTTAAGTTGCTTTAATAAAGAACTTATTGATTGTATCATTGTATCATCCTATTAATAAAAAGGTATTATTATCATTAGATTTAAAGATTTTTTCTAATCAAGATCTTCCAAAATAAGTATGTATGCACTCATTATGTTTTGTCAGGTAAAAGTTTCATTATCTCTACTTATATACTTTTTTAAAAAACTTTCATTTATGGGTGTTTTTAATAATCATCTATTTAATTGCCTTATTATGTAGGTATCATTTCCAATTACATCATGTATATCTTTTCATTTTGAGTCTAATTTTCCAATATGTATTTTATCTTTGGCTGCTTCAAAGTATAAAATTTTATCTCTAATATAATACAAAATTAGCCTTTTCAATTTCTTATTATAATAATCTTTTTATTTTTGCTGCTCAATTTGTAATTATTTTTGAATAGTATTATGAATGAATAACAAGTGATCTAATTGTTTTTCTATATAGTTAAGCAAAATGGATTCATCCTCCATTTTCATACTATCCATTGGTAATTTAATATCCTTTTCATATACAAGTAATATTTTTGTAACAGAATGTTATTCGTGTAATAAGCAAGAAGTATTAGTATAATATATTGATTCTAATTTTTTATATGATCAGAGACTGTTTTTGTAAGGGCTTTTATTAATATTCTATTAAACTTTTCAACTAATTTATTTGTTATGAAAGAAATGGGATCAACATTCTATGTGATATTTTGAATTTTTGTAAAAGTTCATTAAGTAGTTGATTGTTGAAATATGTTCCTTAATTTGTAAGAATTTCTTCAGAACATTCATGTTTACAAATAATATTTTCATAGACAAACTTAACAGTTGATTTTGTATTAACATTTCTCATAGGTTTTACTTCTGACCATTTAGTCAAGTAATCCATTATGTCTTTGTTTTCTTTACTTGATGGTGGCAAAGGTTTTATATAATCTATTCCTATACGATAAAATGGTTTTTCTATTGAAATTGGATGTAAAGATTTAATTCTAGAGACTCTTCCTCTCCTTTGGCAACTGTTACAAGATTGTGTATATTTTCTAATATCTTCAAACATTTGTGATCAATAAAAACGTTCTTCAAGTTTTTTAATTATCTTTCTTTTGAAATATATACTGCAATAGGATCATTATAAAACATATAAATTGCAGGTCTTACTTCAAATCTTTTAAATACTCTTATAAGATTGTTTGTATTATTACGATTCTTTTTATATAATAGTTCATATTACATATAATAATATTTTGATTGTATTTTTAATCTATTTTGTTGAGTTTGATTAAAGTTATCAGGATATTCTCCTTTAGTTAAATATGTTAATAGATTATTATATGATAGTTTATCTATCTTGTCTGTTCATCATACTGTGAGTATTTTTGCTTTTATCAAAATGAATAAATAATAAAAAGAATAAAAGAAAATAAAATAATAAGATAAAAATGATATTTTTATGAGGATTTGAAATCTAATTTTTAATCAAGTTCAGCAATCAACTTCACATTAAGTAAATTAGTTAAACTAGATTTTGCAAATATTGTAAATATATGACGTTATTTTCAATTATAACTGCAAGAGGTTTTTTCTACTAAGAATTATTAATGAGAAAAGTTAGATTCATATCTGATTGAACAAGTTCAGGTCTGAAAACAATAGTGAAGTCGTGAATAATAGTTCTATAATATAAATTTTTCTTATACAATTTACAGTAAGTATGCAGATAGTGGTTCTTAGTATTACAAGCGAAGATGCATTGTGATCCTCTTTTAGTAATTAGCTGATTAGCAATAACTTGTTTAATCTTAATATTGATATAATAAATCTCTTCTATCTCATCTTTTGGACTTTTATAGCCAATCATAGAGATCAATAGAGTATTAGAATATTGTCATATTAATTCATCTTCAAACCATTTTTTTCATCAGTCTGAAAGTTAATTTTTGAAGAAATGTGCCATCCTTTTTCCTTTTCACTTTTATTGTTTTCATTTTATTGATATTCTTCATTATCAATATCAGATGATTCTTCTATTATTACAATCATAAAGCATTCATTTAAATTTTCATCATCATTGTAAATATGAGATAATGCATTAGCATTAGTATTATGTTTTCCTGCTCTATATTTGATGTTGTTAAAGTTTTATTATTTATCTTATGTGCCTTCCTTTTGGCATTTTAAAATTTTCAACCATTTTAATGCAGCATTGTTAGTTATGATTGTTATGATTGTGAATGAATAACTCAAATAATTGTATAATATTTAATAGATCAAATTATGGCTAAATATTCTAAATCAGTTATAAAGTAATTTTCTTTAGCCTTATTTGTTAATCGATTGGATTAGACAATAACATATTCTTTCCCTTCTTTCTTTTATAAGAGAATTGCTCTTAATCCTTTTTTAGATATATTGGTATATAGTGTAAAGGGATTATCAAATCTGAATATTGTAAAATTGGTACTTTTACAAGCCTTTCCTTTAGTCGATCAAAAGAATATTGTTATTTTTCTTTCCAATTAAAGGATTGGTCCTTTTTTAGTAATATAGTCCCTATAAATAATATGTATAAGGAAAATATACAGAAATAATACGTTTAAAAAATGTATAATAAACGTAGATAAATAGTATAATAAATTTGTAAATATTTCCGTATACTAGATACTGAAATTTGTCTTTTTCCGTATACAAAAAAATACTGAATTTATACGTCTAATCAGTATAATGTATACGTAATTTTTGTTAAGTTTTATACGTCAAATCAGTATATTGTATATGTTGTTAATCCTATGCTCAACCGTCAAATTTAGGGTAATAATGACTTGATAATAGTGAGTAATATGTGTAATTAATCTAAGATTACTATGAAATAAGTTCTATCACAATCAACCTTTATCACAATTAATAATAAGTAAACACGTTGAAGGGTTTTGTGTAGATTATTATATAGAAAGAAAGATTCCTTTATTGTAGAATTTGTATTATTAGAATTCTTTACACTTGAATTCTAAACCCCGAACTCGTTATCTGAGTTCTTGAACTCACACTCTGAGTTATCCTTTCATTTGAGCTTTACATTATCTTATTTATATAAAAATACAATTATTAGAAAATCTATATATAACGTTATTATAAAATAAATAATTAATAACAATAAAATAATTAATACATATAATATATGAGGTGAGTGCTGGGAAAATGGACCAAATTGATTTTTTTTTTAAAAAAAAGTTCCTAAGTAAAATAGACGTAGATTTAGTCATCTAATTCAGATCATTTGTTATTTCAAAAAAAAATTTTTTGTCGATTTGGTCCTTTTCCCAGCACTCACCCTATATAATCTAATTATTATAAATAATAAAACTATGTTAAATATAAAAAAGTTTGATAATATTGATAATGTTAATAGAGTTGAGAATGTTAACGAAGTTAAGAATGTTAGCATTTTGCAGATCCTTATGATACAGAAATTTTGATATGATCTGGTATCAATGTTATTTTTGGTAAGATTTTATAGTATATTATAAATATTTCCGTATATTAGATACTGAAAATTGTCCTTTTTTACATGCAAAAAAAATACAGAATTTACATTTAATTAGTATATTGTATACGTTATTTTTGGTTGGATTTTTTACATCTAATCAGTATATTGTATACATTATTTTTGATTGGATTTTTTACATCTAATCAATATATTGTATACGTTATTTTTGATTGGATTTTTTACGTTTAAACAGTATATTGTATACGTTGATACCGGAACTCGTTAAAATTACTGTGCCATAAAGATCTACATTAATTAGTGTAATTAACTTTGACAACATTTACAACATTTTAACATAGTCAACTTCTTCAACTTATTTATATTATTATCTTATTTATTATCTTTCTCTTTATTATGTATTTCGAATGATTTAAACATCGTTTGATGGAACAATCCAAAATATCATTCCATCAAATGATTTAAGCATCGTTCGATTGGAATGATCAAAATATTGTTCCATCAAATGATTTAAGCATCATTTGATAGAACAATCAAAATATCGTTCCATCAAATGATTTAAGCATCGTTTGATGGAACGATCCAAAATATCATTCAATCAAATAATTTAAGCATTATTTGATGATACGATCATAAATATCTTTCTATCAAATGATAAATGAATTGTTTGATTAGAACGATTTCATCAATTAAATCACAATTAAATCATAAACTTTAATCACAAATAATGTTGCTATCCGAAACTATTTAGGAATTTTCAAAACTAAAACTAAAACTAAAACTAAAACTAAAACTCTACTAAAACTACAAAACTTATAAAAACTAATAAAACTTACCGAAACTACTAAAATTTACTAAAACTACTAAAACTTACCGAAACTAACCAAAACTTACCGAAACTATTAAACTTACCAAAACTACTAAAACTTACGAAAACTAACCAAAACTTACCGTAACTACTAAAACTTACTGAAACTACTAAACTTATCAAAACTACTAAAATTACTAA
>CAMKVN010000082.1:0-44332 GCA_946474995.1 Funneliformis geosporum
GAGTTCAATTCGATTCGATTCGATTCGATTTGAAAAAATCAAATCAAATTCAAATTGCTTAAATATTTGATTTGATTTGATTTTGAGGAACCCTATCTCTTACAACAAATATATGAATTTCAGATATTTTAAAGGATTGTTATCTTAGAATAATAATGCATTATATCAATCCTAATTGGAAATTGAAAAAATTTTGCTTGACATAATTCCTATAAAAGGATCTTGTACTACTGAATTAATCACTTGTAACTTTTGACAAATTCTTAAAGAATTCAAAATTAGTAATAATGTACTTATATTAACAATAAATAATGGAGGTAATATAATAGCATGTGATAATCAACTAGTATTTGAATTAGATCAAGAATTTAATAATATGAACTTTAATCATTATCAATATGCTAATCATATTATTAATTTAGGAGTACAAGCAGGAAATTTATTAGAAATGAAATTAAAAAGCTTTGCCAATTTGTTATTAAAGTAAAAAATTTACTGTTGCTATTGGATAAATTATCAGAAATTTGTACTCTTAAAAAAATTAAATTTCTAAAACCAATTTAAGATATAGATACCAGTTGAAATTCTACATATTTAATAATATCTCGACAAATTTTAATGCAAGATGTTTCAGAAATGCTTACAACAATGAATTTTGATGAACTTGATAGTTTATTTCCAGTAATTTCTGAATGATATCATATTAAGGTATATTTTATTTTATAATAATTATAATTTCATAGTTTTTTTTTTTTAGGAATTATCAATAATCTTATAACCTAACCTAGATGTATGAGACAACTAATTTATTATCATCATCAACAAATCTTACACAAGGTGATATAAGATTAGTTTTATAGGAATGTTTAAAAAATTGAAATATTATCAAAGAGGAAACCATCATACACAAAAGGAAATCACGTCAGCAATTTATAACAAATTAAAAAAATATTGGGATAAACATTTAAATCAATCTTCTATAATTTCTTTGATATTAGATCCTCGTAACAAAATCACATTATTTGAGGATAATTTATCTGAAATTATTAATAATTTACAAGAATTAGATACAACATACTTACCCTTAAATAATGATCAAGTAATACCCAAAGCTAAATTAACTTCTAGAGATTATTTTCTCAATTTGTTTCATCCAAATAATATTCATCAAGTAGTGTTATGTGATGAATTAAATAGATATTTGACCACCGGTAAAACCAGACCGTGGCGAGTTCAATAATTTTATGAACCGGTCTGTAACTGAAATTTAAACCGAAAAAATTTATAAAACTTTATTTATTAAATCGAAAAAAAAAAAATTACCTTTTACAATTATTATTATTATTATAAAACAAATTATGGCTCTTGCTGTTTCAGGATCTAATCTATTTCTAGTTCTTGAAATAGTTAAACCTGAAATTGAAAAGGCCTTTTCTGAAGGAACCAATGTTGTTTGGATTGTTAAATAATCCTTAGCAATCATTGATAATACCGGATAATCCTTTTCACAAGATTTCCACCAAAGGATCTGCATTACTATCTACCGACCTTGGACCACATGAAACCAGACCGAACCGGACCAGATCGAACCGTTAACATCTCTATTTGCAACAAATTAATAAAAGCGCGTAACGCGATTTTCACGTATACAATTTTTTTTTCTTAATCCGATCACAAAGCCGTTGTGTTATTTTCTCCGAGTCGAAACCGACGTACCGCAGTTTGAAAGAAGCGTTGACGAAAGAATTGTTGAAGTTCTGAACGAGATTTACACAAATAAGGTATATATATTTTTTTTTTCAGTGAGCATTTACAAGAAAACGATTTCGAGACTCGCAAATTAATGATAGATTAGGGATTGGAATCGTTACAAAAAATCAAAATCGAAAATCGAATCGGTAAAAGTCGATTTTTTAATTTTCGATTCCAGTTTTGAAAATCAAAAATCGGCAAAATCGGTGTTAATTTTTTTAATTTTTAAGTATAGAACAGTAGTAAAATTTACAAAACAATTTTAAAGCTTCATTTAAATATTTATTTATTAGAAATAAAAGCTAAAGATGTTTAAAAACAAAATCAAAAATTTTGGTTTATTATTTAATAATTCATTTCACGTAAAATAGATTTATTAGGTTAGCAAACCTACATAAACTAGTGGTATGGTAGAATAGAATTATAATTTTTGTTATATCCACATTTTTATTTTTATTTTATTTTTATTTTTTTAGAAAAAGAAAAAAATTGTTCTACAATCTTTATGCAATTAATAAAGACAGACATGACTTCTCAACATCATGCATTTGCAGTAATTGTGTTTATGATAATTCGTAATTTGCAGAATTTCCTTTCAGCTGAGCATTGCGGAGATCTCAATTTTCATCATTAATTTAATCGTCATTAAGTTAAAATAAGTACGTGGCTATTGATAACAATGGTATTTCTTCTAGATATTACTTTATTTTAAGTTATATTAAATAAACTATGAGAATCCATGTACAAGTAATTGCTTATTTACAAAATTTTGGTTCCATTTCAATAAATCATTAATATCTTTAACCCAATCAACGCCTTCATCAATTCTGTTTACACAAGGGATTGGGTAAGGTGACATTTGTACCTATAAAATATTTAATTAATTTAAATAGCTCAAGATTTTGAAACAAATTAATGCTACCTGGGTGAAAATATTTTTACCTCCAAGTATTCTCCTTTATTCAACATAAATATTTCCCTTCCATCTACAGTAACTTCAGCTGGCGCACGACTTTCTTCGCCGATCTAAAAGAAAAAAAGTGTTAACAAAGACAAAAAAATTTAAAATTTTATACAAATCATATACGTTTTTAAATTACCCTTAATTGAATCCTTACACCTGATGGAAGTAAAACGGGTCGAAATGAAAGTGATCTTGGACAAATAGGAGTGATAATAAGACTCTGAACAGAAGGATGTATTATCGGTCCTCCTATATTAATATATATAGTCCAATAAATTCATTACTTTTAATTATATATAGTCTTTAGTATTATCAATCAAAATACATTCTCCTTATTAGTGTTGAATTTATTAAGAACAATACCGGCAGATAATGAGTACGCTGTTGAACCTGTAGGTGTGCCAACAATTAACCCATCCGCCTAGGACAAAACACAATCAGGCATTGGTAAATTAATGAAGTTTTCTTAAATCTAAATTTATTTTTTTTTTATGGAATTTACCACAGCATCCGTTAGAAATTGTCCATCCACAAAACAATCGATGGCGGTGAGATGTGGATAACGACCCCGATGCAAATTTACTTCATTCATGGCTTGCAAATCATCTGATAAATAAATAAATATATATCTCGCATTAGATTTAAAACCATCACCACTTATTAAGAATAAATACATTTATGTGACAGTATATTTACCGATCTCAATGCCATTCTTCGTTATCCTTTGCCCTTCTGCAGTCCATATTGAACAAGAAAGTCTCATTCGAAGCAATAATGAGACACCACCTTTAATCATATCTTCTAATGCAGTTTTGTAATGTTTTATATCTATATACCAGAGTCAAGATGAATGTTGTAAGTTGAATTTAAACTATAAAATTATGAATATATGAATGTTACATCGGTCAAAGACCGATATAATTTACCCATCCAATAACTAAAAAAGTTTTAATTATGAATTTATTAAGGATACGAAATGGAAGTAAAAATCCAAATGTTCCCATCGAGAATGAAATGACTGGTGGAACGCATTTATTAAAAATCGATGAAACGTGAAGAATTGTTCCATCTCCACCCAATGTTATAACAAAATCGACAGTACGTGCATATTCATCTTGTTGTCCTAAAAGATTTCGGAATATAAAATTTAATTAAACATCAATCATAAATAATAAAATTTTTTTTTTCAATTAATTACCTTGTGGAATCACATTCACATACGATAATTCTTTTCCAAATTCTTTAATTACTTCGGGTTCAACAATGATATTTATATCAGGATGAGATTCACGTAACCAACTAACAAAAAGATTTATTACTGAATAAGATAATTTTGGTATAAACAATGTATAAAAGAAAAAGAACTTTCAAACGTACCTTAAAATTTCCACGAAAGCTTCGCTAGTGGATTCAGTGAATGGCTTTTTCACGACCAAGACGGAGCGAGGAGTTTCTGTCCATTTTAATCGATAATTTCCTCTAAAATTACGTATATAATAAAATTTACAAGTTCTTTATTAACACTGATGAATAACCATATTATATACCCATATGTAGATCCGACAACTTGTTTAATTCCTTTAGAGACCCCTCCGGTCGCTGATAAAGTTTTTAAAGAAACTCGTCAATATAGGCAAAGGATAAACAAAGCTAACAAATAATTTACCTATCGTGCTTTCAATTTCACTTAATAATAATTTTACTTTATTGGGTAAATTCGTTGTACTTGAATAAGAACGAAAATTGATAAAATGCTTTTTTGAATACGCAAAAGAAAGGGTATGACATAACGCGGGTCTACTCTCGTACCGTATGGTGGTAAAGGGATTAAATAAAGATAATGTTCGTCTAAAAGACATGAAAAATTGAATGAAAATTTTATATAAAAATATTCTAATCGTAAGATGCGATTTAATTATATAGATTTACAATGCATAAATCATTTCAATGAACATCTCATCTCGTGTAACGTGAATTTAAAATGTGAAGCTAATTAGGAAATGATTTTTAAAAAACCCGTTTTGAACTTGCATGAGCACCATAACGTGATTTATTATCCTGTATAAAACAATTATATAGAAATGGAGAATAATTTGTGCGATAAGGGAAAGGATTTCTTTAAAAAAGTTGTCGCATCCTTAAGAGTCACCAATCATAATAAGCTATTGGGATTACGGGATATCTTATTATTTAACATGTTAAAATAACTCGGTCTTTAAATCAAGAATAAATAATGATAAACGTGATCAAAAATCGCTGGTTGTTACAGGGTCTAAAGCAGATCAGTGCATATGATGAATTCAAATTTTTTTATACAACGTTAAGTGTGATCTGTATCACTTGTAACCATGACCATTACTTAATAAGAAATTATCAGTAAAAAGGGAGGAAATTACAAAAAAAAATGTTTTTTTAAAATAAGTTTAGATTTTAAAACATTATCTTCAATTAGCGTGAATAAATTCTGTGTTTAAGTGATCCAGAAAGATTCAATTAGATCAGTTAGTCGTTCGATTTCTTTTAGTCGTTCAAATAGAGAATTGTATTCTCTAACGTTTGCGTCGTCATTTGACGCTTTGTCCATCGCTCACGTTCTTATACTTATTTAGATTGTTTAAATTTTAATATGTATTTATGATCAAAATTTGTGGAGCTTTTTCAGAATTTGGCTTTTAATTTGATTTGAAATTTTCGCGAGGGCATGACATAATCTTCATAGTAATCACCATATCACCAAAATGTGATATCATTATGAAGTTATATGCACCTCATTATGCTATTGTTGCCTGATTTATATTTTTGATTTTTCATTTCTCTCGAGCTTAAAATAAAAGTTTAAATGCTTAAAATATTTTAAATATTCGTTATGAAATTTTATCGGGCGGAAACCGGCAAGCAAATCCGATTAAGAAAGTCTTTTGAAAGGTATATATATTTTTTCTTGCTTGTAATATTGTTTCTTAGGAGAATATATTATACAGACGGCAAAAACTTTACTTTTCTATGCTTGGGAATAATAAAAACTATTTGTTTCATACTAAATTATTTTTTCGTTATTTATTATTCTGTTGACCTGGTTTTAATAATCATATAATATTTAGTTTAGATGGTCTTAAGACAGAGTTAGAGCAAGTGAGTGGTGTACCAGTATCTTCACAGATATTGATGACGAACTTTGGTACACAACTCAAAGGTCAAATGATGAGCGATGTGAATAATGCTGTTGGAAAGGTGAAGATCAAATTCTATACTTGAAATTATTTTTCTCCCTTTTTTTTTGATTTATTGATTAAATTATAATTTTTTATTAATAAAATTCGATTTAAACATATAAGGATGATTACATATTTCTTTTCAATAGGGAACTTCTTGATGCAAATAATACAAATATCAAAGAGTCACTTGCTGAAAAACCTTCAGTTGAACCTCCTATAACTGGTAATATTAATAAATATATAAATACTTATATTATATTAAATTTCCATATATTGAAGTTCTATTCAATTATAATAATCAAAATGCAGCTTCTACGGCATTAAAGGTGCAAAAACGTGGCCCTTCGAGTAACATAAATCTATCTGATGAATGTGGCGCTTATGTCAATTTATTTCAAACTTATCACTCTCAAGGGCAGGTGAGCATCATTATCAAAAAATATTATTATGAGAATTGAAAGTTTATGGTTTGAATATAAATTTGAATTCATTTCATAATTTTTTAAAAATTTAAAAGTCATTCATCAAAGCGGCTACCATACATACGGAGTTTTGCGAACAATTATATCAAGAACAGAAGGTTCAATTAATGGCATTGAGAGCTGCCCTCACAAATCTTGATGCACACAGCCGGTTTGTAAACGCTTATTGCTTCGGATCCAGATATTTAAAACTTACTAAAAATTTTCAATCTTCGTTGATTGCCTACATTTTTAGTTCTGTAATCGATGCCCATGAAGTTTTTTACACGTTTGCTGAAAAAGAAATAATCAAACATACAAGGCTGATTCAAAAGTCTTTATTATAAATTTTTGTATTATAACGTGTAACTTTTTATTTATTTCTTAATAAATTCTTATAATCTTAAATTATTTAGTTTATCGGTTGATCTTGAGACGCTTCGACGTATTACCATTCATCCTGATATATTAAAATATGGAGGTATGATAACGAGTGACAAAAATTCTTATACGTTGGCCGATTATGTCACGGAGGACAAGCTTATAACTTTGGCGAATGAGGGAAATCAAATTTATGGTAAATATAATGAATATTTTTGTGTACTTATTACTAAATTAACTTGACATTATTTTCGTCGTTAGATCAAATTGCTAAACGCGTTCAGTCGTTGACTTCTTCTATTCATTCTGTTCAATCTGGTACAGAGACGTTAAAAAAGAAAAGATTTGATAGCTTGTATGTATTATTTGCTTTATTCTTAGAAATAACGTTACGGAATTTAATTAGATAATTTGCATCTCAGGTTTCCTAAAATGGAAGCTACATTCAGTAATATTCAGGATTCACATTATAAGTTAAAACAAATTGCTGAAAAGTTGGAAAGAGGTATATAAGAAAATGATCATATTTGTTAAAAGAATATATTGTATATCGAACATTAAAACATGTTTTTTTCATCAAATCTTTTAAAGATGCCACTCGCGTGCAAAGTCAAGTATCAAAAATTCTTGAGTCAAATACCAGCGCGTCTTCTACAGCAGCAACAAAATCCATTGAAGCTTTTGAGCATCTTGCTAACTTTCAATCACAAGAGTATTTACCAGGTAAACATTATAAATATCACAATACAATGTTATCTGGGTTAAAGTTTATCTTATACGCGTGTATTATCTTCCAGATATGCAAAAATTCGATCAATTTATTCGTGAGAAAGTGATATTCTTTGTTCAATGCAAGGTATTTTTTTTAATCATTAAAAAAAATTTTTTTTTATATTTAATTTCTAATTTGTAATTAAAATATATAATATATGTTTTTAGAATACAATGACGTCGACATTGATATCCAATTTACAAGAAATATCACGCCTTGAATCTTCCATTGCTGGTATTCCCAGTTTATTAAGCGGATTGGATACTGATGTTCGATCTAAAGCGCAAGATTTTAAAGATTTAAATTATGTTCATCAAATGCCAATAGCTTATGTAAATATTATTTTTATTGTTTTAAATTTATATAGTAAATTCATTAACATGGAAGCTTTTGTAATTTAGGCAATGACTATTGTTGAAATTGTGAGAAGGAAAGAATACGCAAAAGTTTGTACCAACATATCATACCTTATTATCATTTACTATCCATATCCTAATTATTCATACATGATTTATCATTATTTTTTAGCTTATACTCTCAAAGGCACAACAAATGGCTGAGATAATGGGTCATTTTCGTAATACGGAGCAGAAAAGACGCGATTATTATAGAACGGAAGTGAAGAAATATGTTCCAGTTAACATTCAAGGTATAGATTAATTTAAATTTTATCCATGTGACTTGTATTGTTACTGATTTTTTTGTTTGACAAATTTATAGCATTAGATGATAATCCTCCTATGTGTGACATATCAACAGCCAATATCAAAGAGGATAAATTACCATCCTTTACAACGAGAGACGTGCATTGTAATTCATTTATTAATTATCCTTTCGTTTTTAGATATTTAAGTTTATATATTTGTAATTAATAATTCTTTTGTAAATAGCTTTTTTAAATTTTATAGAAGAAATTCGTCCAGCTATAATGTCGCAAGCTTCTTATCATCGCTCCTCGACCTTTACTGCTTCATTGTCCAAGATACGAATACAATCTCCTAACGATGACCCTTTAGCAAATTTACATACGATATTATTGAGATTTGCTAGCCAACTGGAAGGAATGAATCATGAATTCGATCGTGTTATAGAGAAAAGTTGTAAGTAGTTGAATATGTTTAATATTTAACGTATCTTTTAATATGTAACTTATTCCTTTTGGTAACCTTTGTTATAGTTCTCTCTGAAAAAAATGCTAATGACAAAAATAGCAACATAATATCGCGCCCAATTTCATTAATTGAAGGTAATATTATTATCCATGTATGGTAAGATTCACGTATATGTATTAACAATAAAATTTCTTTAGGTCGTTCATTAACTCCTCAAGCACCAATCCAACCAGGACGTCGTTCTAAACGGTCTTCGCGACAAAGTTTCTCTGAAGGTAGTTCCCCATCAATGGATGCTAATATGGACCTTTATGTTGAGAAAACGAAACTATTAGAAAAGGCTGAAGAGAAATTAAAGGTTTTAAACATTTCAATTTAATATTCATTACTCAAATAAATAATTTATTTTACCGATATTAATTATTTAACTTATTAGGCATATGAAGCTCGTATCAAAAGTCTCGAGAATACATTATACACTAATTATCAAGCAGCCAGGAATTCATCAATTCTTTCCTCTACAGCTGGATCAGATAATGCCTCAATGCCTTCAACTGTTGTATCGGAAGAAATTTCTGATCTACGTTCGCGTTATAAAACTCTAGAATCCTCGTACACTACTGAAGTTAATGAAAAGATGAATCAAGAAAAAAAAGCAAAAGAATTAGAAATACGTTATAAGAATTTGGAGTCATCTTATAATATAGCTACTAATGATAGAGAGACATTACTTAAAAAAATTAATGAACTCGAAACACGTTGTCAAAAATATGAAGCATCACACACCAAGGTTGTAAAAGAAAGAGAGGCGGTTGAAGAGCGCACTACAGATCTTGAAACGCGTTATCAAAATATGGAAACTTCCTATGTGGATGCTGTTAAAATAAAAACTTCTTTGGAGAATAAAGTTGATGAGCTTCAAAAACAATCAGAAGCACTTGAAAGTTCACATGCTATTGTAATGAAAGAGAAAGAAAACGAGTTATTGGATTTGCAAGCCAAGGTTAAGAAGTTACAAAACTCTCATGATTCATCAACGGTGCGATGTAATGAATTAATAGCAAAAGTTGCGGAATTAGAAAAGACTAATAAAGAACCTGATAATATTCATTCTGAAAAGATAGAAAAATATGAGACACTTGTTAAAGATTTGAAACAAAACTATCAAGATTTAGAAGCAGATTATAATAAACTTAATGATGAATATGAGAAAAAATTAGATGCTGATAGTAAATGTGAGAAGTTAGAAAAGCGAATAGATAAATTAATTGAGGAAAAGGAATTGGCCATAAAAGACAAAATTGCGTTAGATGCAGAAAAATCAGATTCAGAAAGGAAGATTAATGACATTCTTTCAGAGAAAAATGAACTGGAAACTCGATTAGAAGAATATAAGCAAAAGGTTCTAATAATTTTTTTTCATACTTTTAATTGTAACGCTCAAAGTAACTTTACATATTGATTTTAATAATTATTTATATCGTAATTCGTAGTATGAGCAAGACCGATTATCATTGAATGAGAGAATTGAAGAATTAGAAGCCCAACAGCTTATGCAAGAGCAGATTGAAGCTGTGAAAGAACGTTGGAGAAAAAAGGTACGATACGTTTTTTTATCGTAATTTTTATATCCACGTTTTCAAAATTTTTAACTCCAATTTACGTTTGAGTGCAGATTGAAGAACTTCAAAAGGAAAAGGATAACATGACTCAAACATACGAATTAAACAAGCAAGAGGTTGTAATAAATTTTTTAACGTTACTACTTTCTTTATAACTCTTTCCGTATACTCATGTGTTAGTACATTATAGATGCTGAATGAAATTGAGAGTTGGAAAGCTAGTCTTGATAAAATGAATTTAGCACGTGAAGAAACTGATAAATTACTTGAAAAGGTGAAGCATATTAATTATTGAATGAAAATAAAAATGAACCTTTATTAAAGTAATTTCTATCATTAAGTCTCGCGAAAGAGGCAAACAACTTGAGCGGGAAAATGCTGAAACCAAGAAGGCTCTTGAACAGGTAGGTATTCATGGAATATCCATTCAATATATGAGAAATTTTCCCTTTATTTATCGAATTTTGATCATTTTAGCATGAAAAGTTAGTTATGAATATTACCGAAACCATTGTGACTTATATGGATGTCGCAACAGCTTATGATATTTCTGATCAGGTAATTTATTTTTTTACGTCTTTACTTTATTCATTTAAAATTTATTGTTGTTTCTTGTCGTTTTATAATAATATAGACCAAGTCGGGAACAAATTTGAATCCTATATTTATGATACAAAAAGTCGGGAATGTTGCGAATTCTATGGCTCGGGAATTATGTGATACAAAACAGGTTAGTTTCAAAAATTTGACGTAACTTTAAAATTATCAATATTGAATCCAAATTTGTCATGATCAATCGTTATAGTCTCTTGAAACTTCTAAAGCTACTCATGCAGCCTTGGAAGAAACTAAAAATGAAATGCGTCAAATGTTGGTGGAACGAACAGAAATTTCTCGTTTATTAAGCAATTGCCTTTGGGATTATTACAATAATATTCGAACATTGATGAGCGCGATGGAATTAGCTTTACCTGTGAACAATGAAAATGGATCGAATTTAACGTCAACTGAGAAAGAAAAAGGAAAAAATAAATCGTCTGAGTCACGTTTATCAGATAGCTATTTTGCTGAAGACTTGGGAAAGTTTTTCACAAATAATTCTGAACAAATAGAATGGCCGAAGGACAAATATGAGACACTCTTAAATCTTTCAACAAAAGTGAACCTTAATGAGGTTCGTCATATAATTAGACGAACACCTAAGGATGCAGAGGATCTTGGAAAGAAATATAAAAAAGAAAGTAAATTGAATAGAGGTAAGTTAAATAGATTTATTATGTTGATGGATTTTTTTTTAGTTTCGATTTCACTTGACTATAATTATTCTTTAACAGAAAAGTATATTAAAGCTAATCAAGAATCGAAAGAGAAAATTGCTTTTCGAAAGTAAGGATAAAATTTATAAAATTATGTCTAATAATTATGTCAATAAAATTAATCGGGCTTTTTTTTAACCATATTTTTTTTTTAAAAAAAAAATGATAGTTTCAAGAATGGCGACCTCGCACTATTTTTGCCTACGCGAAATTCATCAGCCAAACCTTGGGCTGCTTTTAACATTAATTGTCCTCATTACTTTTTACGCGCTACCGACACAATTAGTGGTCAAATTCGTAATAAAGATTGGATCGTCGCGCGAGTCGTTGAAATAACTGAACATAGAGTTGATGTAAAGGTTGGTTCAATTGTTGACTAATTATATAATGAATTGAACTCACTAAAGTAAGATCAATTTTATAGAAACCGGGTACAAATCCATATGAATTACCAGATGGTGTTAAATTTTATGTGTTAGATGTTGAAAGTTGGCAGAATAATAATAATTCAACATCTAGCCATCACTCGAGAAAACGTACAGGATCTGAATCTTCAACAAAATCATCTCGTAATATGAGTGCGTCACTTTCTAATTTATCTTCAGCGAGGGATACGTTTGATGTTAACGATACAAATTCAAGCATGTCATCATCCACAGCAAATATGCCTACGACAAATACACGAGACCGAATACAAAGTTTACCACCTCCTCCTACACATACTTATTCATCCGGAATACTTCCTTCAGATACAACTAATACAACGAATCGTCCAATGTCAAATTATTCGTTTAAGTCACTATTCTACTCATTGAATGAATCTGGGTCAAAAGACAACTCTTGATCAGATTTGGATTTATTATAACATTTACTATTTAATTTTTTCTTTTCGCTTTGTTACTATTTATTTAATAATTTTTTAGTTTTTTTTTTCAAATCAATATTTTATATTGTACAAACATCTTTGTATTCAGAAATTAGCATATAACGCAAATATAATATTATATTAAACTTGAAATCTTTTTTGATTTATTTTAATTATTAAACTAGTAAATGTAATATGACAAACTCGGAAATTATATTTACTAAGAAAATTTTGACAAGGTGAATATTATTATTATACATTAATTCTATTTAATAACTACGAAAAAAGAAGCGGGGGTCTAGGAGTCGGAGTAGATGGACGTTGCATCAAAGGACATAATTGTGCTTTCGTTTTTTGTAAATTTCTCTCTGTCTCTTTGGTATCTGAATCATCCCAATCCTGAATTAGAATGAGAGGAACGTTGACATCATTCTGATGAGAATCAGAATCACATGGGACAACAGTCAATATAGTTCTATCTTGATTTGTATTGTCTAAAGAAAATTCTTGGATTTCGGAGTCTAAAGAGACGTGTGCTAGAGCATGGGCTAAATCATGAGATAAAGTATTAGAATTAGGACGGTCTTCTTTAATTGGAATCCATCCAAATGGTGGTGAACCTGGTGGAGATATGAGCCAATTTTTTTCTATTTCCGGCACACAAAGATGTCTTGAATTATCGATTTCATCATATATGGGAGTATGCTATAAAACAAAAGTTAATTAATTATTGGTTGCTTTTTGACAAAAAAAAAATTTTTTCGTCTATAGTCTCACCTGCCCATAATATATACGAATATTTTTAGTCAAGAATTCCAGTCTATCACAATATGTCTTTGCCTTTGCTGCATCATTGGGTTGATAAAAAATGGCAAGAATGCGATTTAGTGACTTGATTGGTACAAATTTATAAATTTTTCCGTGTAGTTCTAGGAGATCCTGAAGTTTAGCAATATTTTCATGGAGAAAAGTGTCACGATCAAGGTTAGCAACTATCAATGTGTTTGTTGCAACAACTTCCGAGATTTGAATCCTTAAATCGTGTGAAGCACAAGGAGACATTATGTGTTTGATAAAGAAAATAAAAGGTTGATTTTAATGATTGTATAGAACGTATTTGAAATAATTTGTTGTTTCGAAAAGCAAAAAAAACAAATCGAGATACTTATAGCAGAATCCGCCAAGGAAAGATTTTTCTATTATATTATGTTGTGGTTTGTGATTGTTCCATCAAACTTTTCCAAACAGAATGCCACAATTAGGCTATTAAAAATGATCGGTGAAACAAAATGATTTCTCTTTATGGTCATTAAATGAATGACAAGTATTTGCAGTATACATATTTATAATCCAAATCATTTTTTTATTTATTTATTTATTTTTTCCTCAGCTTTATTCTTATTTGAAATTCAATCATGGATAAGTATATTAGTCGTCAACCGAATTATCCCGTTAAAAACTCGAATAGTGGCTATGGAGCTTATACACAAGACATTGGTAACAGTATAGGCAGGCCCTTACACCCCAGTTCATATTATGAACTACAACAACAGTCTAGCTCTGAAAATATTCCAAGCACAATGACAGATTATGAGTCAGCTAAGAAACCCTTAGTGTCTGGTACTAATATCAAAGGGTTTCAATATAGATCACCGGATATAGGACGCGTGATACCACAAGGAGAAATTCTAAATAGAATTGTTCCATACTGGGAGGTAAGTTATAGGTTTACAAAAAAAAAAAAAAATTTCTTTAAAGAATATCTATTTTGGATTTTCCATTAGAACTAAAATTTTTTCATTATTTGAATGTTACTAGTTATTCATTAGTAATGTTGGACTTTTCGGGTATCATATAATATCTAAAGCTGCTAATAATATTGGAAGTGATGATGCTTTAACTATCCTATTTTTTAATGGATGTAATTCCGAACATGCTCAATCAAATCTAGATGTGTGCGCTACATCTATTTTATCATGGACTTTAGTTGGCGGGGCGATATTATATTTAGCTTTTACTTCGATTTTAGCATTTTTATTATATGTAGAATGTAAACGCCAAGGTTATCCCGCTTTATTTACAGCTTTATGGAATTCTCCTTTATTCCTTGTGTGCTATTTCTTTAAAGAAAAAGATCGGATAGACCTTTTAACAATCCCGAACAAATTTGTTGGATTTAACAAATGGACTCAATCACATGTACATAGATTAGGTTTAGCGATTTATTCTTTTATAACTACGGTGATTATTCTATATTATCTTAATACAAAATTGACGGTAGATCAAGACGACCTAAAATTACAAGAACAATATAAAGACGGTGATGCGTTATGTAAGTTTCGTTTCTTCATTCTTTTTTTAAAAATATTACAAATTTTTTTTTTATTATAGAAAATATGTTAATCGCTTTATTTTGATTTTTTTTAAAATAGATAAATTATACAATCCTTTTTACCTACCTTATTATGCTGCCATGTATTTTTACATTAAAACCATCATATCCTCCGCTATCGAAATCAAAAATTTCTCAAATTATAATAACGCAGAATTAGTAGGAATTAATTATTCATCTTTGAAGATGCACTAAAAACTTTTTATTCATAATTTTTTATCGTGATATTTATTATGCATTTTAAATAAACAACGTGTGTACTTTTCAATTTTCATATTATTTTTCGATTTGATTTCTATTCCAATTAGAACAAATTTTTAGATATGATTTACCAACAATGGTTCTAAATGAAACAATCTCTCATCGCAAGGCATTGAATTTTCTATCAGCAGAGTTTTACATCTTCTCTGTTCCAAACAATTTGAGGTTACTTCCTAAACTCCATAATATGTATAATCTTTTTATGTAACAATAAAAAAAAACTACAATGATATATTTCAAGATGTCTGTTACGTTGTTTAAACAAAAATAATCCTGCTAATCACGCAGTTTTTAACAGGTATTCCGAAGGTATATATAAGGGAAATTCTGAAAAGAAACTTGCTGGGCTATGCACTATTTGCGAAGTAGAGGGGTTTGAAATGAAGTTTTGAAGATTCACAGCAGACACTAAATATAAAAAGCCTTGCAGCACAAAACTTTAGATTCTACCTGGGAAGTAAATATCATCCAATTTTAACTTGATTAGTAATGATAAAAAAGCCCAGTGAAATATTTATTTTATTGGAATTGTTAGATCAATAGCATAGGAACTTGCTGATTTATGATTAGAAGTTACTTCAAGTGGATATATTCCTAAAGGATTGTTAAAGCAACCATTATTTAATTCTTAAATTGCAAATCAATTTAAAATAACACATAAAAAATTTATTAAATATTATTATTAAATTTAATAATAAAATTGAACCAATCAAAATAAATTATTTTAGTAATAATTAGGAAATGATCGACATACAAATTGACTAATCATACAAATAAATGTCTGCTTTACTATCAGGAAAATGGTTAGGTCATATAAGAATTTTTAAATAACTTTGATCATGTGTATATATAATCAGTGATGTTATATGACTTCTCAAGATTTAACTAATGAAATTTACAAATCTTCATCTTTTATTTGATATTGAAATAATTGTTTAGTCGTAAAGATTATTACATAAATAAATTTTATGATTTCTTTAAGAGATTTACAAACTATTTTAACCAATTTATCAAACCTTTATTTGTTTTGACTTTATTTACTTTTTATTATTTTTTTTTAATATTAAATAATATTACATAACTTTTGATTATTTTTTATTTTAATAAAAATCCTAAAAATTCTACAAATATTTTAGTATATATAATTAATATATAACTAAATATAATAGTTTAGAAGTAGTTCAAGTTAATTCTAAATGTTATACTTTAAATTGAACACATCTTTATTATAGTCATTTAGCAAAGTGTCCAAATTTTTGTAAATATAATACCAATGAAAAAGCACAAAGAATTTTTATCTTTACCAATATCAGAGGATAAATTAAAGTATAAAATGTCAAATGAAGAAGGTAATAGTATGTATATCTTTGTAATTTTGATTTTAATTTTTTTAATATTTATATTAAATAGTTTTTATATATTATAATAGATAATAACAGTATGAAAGTTAATAAATTTAAATGACAAAAACTTTTAACCTTCTCAATAATTTTTCATGTTTCTTTTTTTAAATTAATTATCAATAACTAACTTTTATCATCGATTATTATCATTAAATGATATTTCATTATTTGAAATTTTGTTGCTTCTTTTAATTGTGTCAAATAGTTTATCTTTTACATTTGTTAAGAATAAAGAAATTATTATCATTATTGAGTTTATTGCATCTGAAATAAAATTACCAAAGCAAAAAGCTATAAATGAAAAATTATTGAAAAAAAAAGTCTAAAGTATTACAAAAAAATATAATTAAAATTGCTAAATAATCAAAATAGTATAACATTATATTTGACAGTTAGATAAATGTAAAGCAAGAACATATAGAGATTAATACTTATAATTATATTAGAATAACTATTAGTCTAAGATATATATTATTAGCGTAAAAATTTCACTTTCATTCCTTATGTGATAATAATTACTTTCATTTTGTTAATCAAATCTAAATCTTCTATTTCTTTTATCAAAGACTTAGTTGAAGTTATTCACAATACAAAATAGACAACTCTTGCAGATTTTTAACTTTAAGGAATACACATCCTATTGGTATCCTAAGAAGCTTGAATTCTTGAATTGGTAATGCATATCTTTATTTTATTTACAATTTCTTTACAAAATAATAGGAAAATTATAACTAATGAATTAAAATATATAAATATATAGCATAATGTAAGGGTTATATCACGATTGCCCGAATGCTAATTTTCCAAATATATCTTTTTCTGAATGTCAATTTCCCAAACTAAACATTTTACCAAAATATCCAATTTTCCGAAACCCAATTTCCTGAATTACAATAAAACATCCATTTACCCGAGCATCTAATTTTCTGAATTCTGACATCCCAAACTTTCAATTTCCCAAATTCTGACATACCTCATATTCCTGAATCTATATATCCCAAATGTTTATGTTCCCAAATCCCTTATCCCAAATAAATATTATACTTTGAAGACTTTAGGTATTAGAAGTCTCACAAATAATAGTTGGTCCTACAAATACATATGATTAGATCAATATTATTTTTATTCACTAAAGTTCAAGTATAGAAATAACCCAGGTTCACTTAGATATTAAGTAGGATTAGGCAGACCTTTCGGTATAAACAAAACATCTGACTGTTTTTTTTATTAATGCTTATTAAATTGATAAGCGAATTCTCTATATGCTACCTACCTCATGATGCCTTATTGGTGGTATTTTTTCTAACTCATTTTAAATTACATATTCTATAAGAATCAGAATAAAATAGACCAAATTTTGTAATGAAATGTATAAATAGAAAATTAAGCAATATGAGTCTTTACTCCGTTAATAGTTTTGTAATTTCTGTTGATCTATCATTTTTTATCTTTTTAGTTAGAATAGTAGGATCTGCCAAACATATATCCAACAAGAAACTTCAATGAGAACTTAGAGAAAGAAGAAGTAGTTTCGTATTCTATAGCGAATATCTTTAAAAGTTTATAAAAAAGTTTTGATAGATACGACATAATATAAGCTTAAACAAAGTTATAAACACAATATATTTTTATAATGTGATTTTATTTTCTTTAAGACAATAGCAAACTTTTATTAATATCAATATGCAACGCGTAAAATTAATCATTATAACAATGACGAAATTCATAGATTCTTACTTATCCTTTACTATTATCAATAGATTTTTTTTTAAATTTTTTTTTTAACTTCGTTGATATAATAAAAGAAGGTAATCTGAAAAGGTTCTTCTTTAAAGTGTACCTGAAACTTGCATTTGGAAAATATTGAAATGAAAATGATCATTGTGGCATTAACAATAAAGTGAAAGCTGGCTGGGAAAGGTATTTCCATATCATGAATTTCTGATTTCACGTGGTTTAGAAAAATTTGACATTGAAAATATTTTACCTTTATATTTATTTAATAATGCAATATCTTATACTTCAAAAAGCCAACAATATATTAAGTTCCAATTAAAGTAAAACATCTAAACGAATCTTATTTTAGGATTAACCTTTGAAATTAAACTTTAAAATTTAGCTGCGTTATTTGCGATCACATCATAATATAATAATAATGCTTAACAATATATTTAATGATAAAGAATTTCTGATTAACTATCGTATGCTAATAAACACAAAGTATTTTTCATTCCAACTTTGATATTTTCCAAATAGAGTTTCAGATTCTTTATAATTTAAAGTCATTTTATTGTATTATGGCCAATTTCTGATTCATAAAATAATTTATAATAAAAGATAATCTTTACTTTATTAATTAAAAATAAAATGAAAATTTAAATTACAGATAAACAATGATAATCAAAAAGAAATATTATGTGCTATTCCTCTTAAAAAATCAACAAGTATGTAATCATCACGATTATTAAAAACATTTAAAATGTGATTTTCGTGAATAATTTAATGCCTATGTTTGGGTATTAAAGGTTCTTCACAAAGAATACTTTTTATTTGCAACTGAGTTTAGTATTATTCAGTTCGCATTTCTTCAATAATTGTATAAACATCTACATGTTTTTTTCCAATTAATGTAAGCCATCATTGATGCAATCCTTCAAAAATATTTTGTGTTCTTGGATGATTATTTTCAATAAGATCGTATATAGACCAAAGGTTTGGTAAAAATAGAGGTGAACTTCAACGCTCAGTTATATTATTTCTAAGTACTCTTCGAGTTCTACCATGAATGTAATTATCTTCAAAATATTATACAACTGCAGATGCATTTGAAGGCATTAAAGGCTTGATTTGGTTAAATGCATCTGGAATTTCAGATGATAGCAAAAAAGCTAAAGCTGTAAGATGACGTAATTTAAGACTAAAATCCTCATTGCTTCCATATTCAGCTGCTAATCCAGAAGTTTGAATTTTTTTCCAAAAATTCTGACATAAATGAAAAAAGCAACATTTGTGAATGGATTCTGGAAATTCACTTTGGGCTGCATTTATTGCTGCTTGTTTGAAATCAGTAAGTATCAAAGGGAAATTTAAAATTAGATTAGCTTCATCACCTAAATCAGTTAATTCTTGAAATAATCAAGTATAACATTCCTCTGATTTTCCTGTCATCAATGCATATACCATAGGTAAAACACGTGCGTTACTTTCATCACAAACTAATGCATGTATGGTATACATTTGTAAAATAGTATAGGTACTATTTTAAAGATCCCATCCATTATCCAATATTCAGCATCCATTAAATGTTGAAGATTAGATTCTGCACAAAAGATCATGATTCTTTCTTCATCAAATTCTATATCTCTTACTAAAAATTCTTCACCATCGATAGTTCTATGTAATTCAACAGGAATATTAATTTCTTCTAGTATTTGTGGTGATGGAGGTTTGTTTTTAAGTTGAACACATGAAATCTGTTTTCTTAATGCCTGTTTATTTGGTAAATAGAAGTATGAATTTTGATTCATATGAACAACTGCATCTCAAATTATCTGTACAGGTTAATTATGTATATAAGATGCTGCTTCCTTTATTATATCAAGTATTTTAATAATATCTACTCGGCTTGCTTCTGATGTATGACAATGATTTTGAGTACTTTTTAATATATGCTCTTTGCCTTCTAAATCTGTTGTAGCTCTTCCACAGCAGTTTTTACTTTTTCTTGACTCACGAAACCAGTAATATCTCTGATCATTATTTTTATTTTTTACATATAAATATCCATATACATTTAATTTTGGATTTTCCTATGTGGATTTAACTATTTCACATACTACACGGTTCATTTTAATTGAATTTTTAGAAAAATGTAATGGGGAATATAAAAGATTTTCAAAGTCAAACATTATTAAAAAAAAAATATTATTATATTAATTGATTTGCCAATTAGAATTTGACTAATTTCACCAAACATCATAATTAAAAAATTAACGAAAATGGATATTCATAAACCTAATGAAACTTAACAAATAAAAAGAAAAATTAATTTGTAATTCACGATTAGAGTATTCATTGAATTTTTCATTTCTTATATACAATTTTTTAGCTCAAAAAAAAACCCTAAAAAATAATTAAACAAAAATGGAAAGAATATAAATAACAGTTCGTGGTGCTTTAGTTTTACTATACATTAAAAATATTCGGCATGTATATTAAATTTTAAAAAAACAATACATGTATGTAAAAAATTTTATGGTAAAAAATCATACGTTCTATATATAGAAACCATACCATACAGTTTGTTAAATAGAACATAAAAAATGTTATTTTGTGAATATAAATATGCGAAATATTATTATAAAAAGAATGCATATCATGCATATCCATCTTGTAATGATAAATGTATAGTAATATGCAAATATATATTATGTAACAAAACAAACATTGTATAGATCCTTGTTCTTTATGAGCAAAAAAATCTCTATGAGAATGTGAGCATTAATGAAAATTAAATTGTGAAAAAGCCTAAGAACCAATAAAAGAATCAATGTCAGTATAAGCACTGTGAAGCGTATATTACGTAGAAATGGTTTTTCTTCAAGAGTTAAGCAAAAAAACTATATTTGAAAAAAAACACTGTGAGTTACGCTTAAAATTTGCTAAAAAATATTAGGATTGGGGATTTGATGAGTGGAAATGAATAATTTGGTCAGATGAATCCAAATTCATGATATTTGGATCTAATGAATGTCAATATTATTGAAAATGACCAGAAGAGCCACTTATTGACCAGCATGTAATTCTTACAATGAAGTTTAGTAGGGTTGTATTATGGTATAGGGATGCTTCTCTTCTTTTGAAATTGGCAACATTGTGTAAATTTATGAGACCATGAATGGTGATTTGTATTAACAAATCTTGGATGAAGATTTCTTGGAAATCATCCAGTAGTATTAGTTAGATAAAAGTAATATTATATTCCAACAGGATAACGACCTCAAACACACTGCTAATCTAACTAAGCAGTGGTTTGAAGACAATGACATTAATGTACTTGAATGGCTACCGCAATCACTGGATTTAAATCTAATTGAGCATTTATGGAATGAGATTGACAGACATTTAAGACAGTTATCTGCAGGAATTTATACACAGGATCAATTTTGGGATGCAATACAAAAGGTTTGGGTTGAAATGGATAATGAGTTTCTTACCAGACTAATAGAAAATATGCCTCAACATATCAATGATGTAATAAGTGCAAAAGGGTTATACCCGATGGTAAACTTCACTTTAAAAAAAATTTGAGGGGTTTAGGTTTATTTTTTATTTTAATAATCCATTTAAAATTATGTTCATGAGAAACGATCAAAAGAAATACATCGCATAAAATTGGTTAAATTTTTATTTTTTAAATTTTTTTATTAATTAATAAATAAAGAAAATATATTTTTTTATTCTTTCGGATATAATAAATCAAATAAATATAAGTTTTTGATTTTTTGTTATTTGCATATGAAATAATTAAATTTTAAAATTTGTCGATCAGGTGATGCAAAACATTTGACTGCCACTGTAATAATAAATGACATTAAATAAATATTTGATATCTTTTTAAACAAATTCAATTATTACAAGAATACATTATCATTTAGGATGAATTGCAGTAACTAGAATCTTATGTATAGATATGTAATTAATTTAATTTTATTTAATTTTCTCTTTTTTGTTGTTGTTTCTTTTTTCTCGTTTTTCCCTATTTTACTCTTTTTTTTCTTTTAGCTTCTTATTTTTATTATTAAATTATAATTAATAAAAATAATATATATATATTATATTTTATAACAATTTATAATAATAATTAAATTAATTCATTATTTATATTATTTTATCTTAGTTTTTAGATGAATAGAACGAATAAACTTCAAAAAGAAAAGAATCTTTATGTAATTGTATTATATTAATTCCTACATGAAAAAAAAAATATTTAATTGTATTAAGAAATTGTTCAGCTGAATCTCATACGGGTTTAATGAAATTTCAAATACTATAAAGCGAATTGGTTTAGAAAAATTTGCAGCAGTAGTTATCAATACTGCATCTATATCTCATATATCATAAGAAAAAACAGAGGAATTGTCAATTTGATAGCAGCAGCCTTATTAGACTTGATGAAATCAAAAATCTTACAGTAGATTATCAATGTCAAAAGTCAAAAGTACATATAATTACTACTTTCTCTTTTTTTTTTAACAATGTGGCAATTGATGATCTCATCAAGTATACCATTAATTTTTAGAGTAAGATTTATATTTTATTTGGTTTAACTTGATTTTGCTTTACAAAGCAGATAAAAAGAATCGCTAACCCAGCGTCTCACTCCATTTATATGATTTGTAAGAATCGAATTTGAACTACACCTTTAATGAAAACTATGCCATTATGAAGATTGAAATAATGAATGAGTGAATAGATTCAATTGTGGCTTGGCTAGTTTTTTTTTGATGAGTTGATTAAATTTCTACTTTAAAAAATATTGTAAATATATATATACATATATATATATGCTAGAGCATAGTATTAATCTCTAATAAGTTTTCGTCGTCTAATCTTCTATTTCATTTGAACTGATTTCATTCACGCACTCTTTGGCATTTCATTCGGTATACTCGCGACTTGGCATCTCCTCTATCCCTAATAATACCACTGTACGCCCATAATCTAGTTTCAACTTGCAAAGTATTATTCATGTAGTATTATTAATTTGGAGTTTGAGAAAACTGAATTTTGAAAGATACCTATGTCCAGAAGATACAACTGATTGTATACATTAATTACGATGAAATTATTAAAAACCCAACATTTATGAAATTATGTTTAAATTGAAAAATTAAACTATCAAGTTTAATTAGATAAATTCTTTTTAAAGTAAAAACCATATCCAACAAACTAAGTAAATTATAAGCGCAATTAAAGCAATATCGCCAATTTCTTTGCCTATTATCTTCCAATATCGTGAAGTAAATATCATCCATTTTTTTTTCTGATGATATCTTTTCCATATTGGTAATATTTCGGTATTTCTTTTTAGTTTAATAAATGTGTGAGAAAAAATACATAATATTGTTGCAAATATTAATATTATATACCAAATATATATTCGAATTTGATTTGGTAGTAAACATTGAGAATAAGCGAAAGTTGCAAAGTTGGTTTCTGTTGAACTATCATTATTTAAAGGATTATAAAGACTTAAAAGCAAAAAACCCGGTCTGCTAATCCCCTATAAATTATTATCGTTGTTAATATCATTTATAGCAATTTAAAAAAAAAGGTTAATAAAATATATTTACCATTGCAAAACTGAAACTGTTCACTGTAATTTCAGGAATTCCATCTATTTCATCGTGTAGAATTTCACAAAAATCATGATCATCTCCACTAAATATTAACATTGGCTTTATCTTATTTAAAATGTAATTTGTTAAAGATTCTAATATTAAATTCTGATATTGGTAGCCAGCACCTTGTTTAATATACCGACTTTGTTGTCGAAGAGTTCCACAATCAGTATTCGGCGGACGATATAAAGGGACATGTGTTAATAATATGCGAGGAAGGGAATTCGTTGTATCTAAAAAAATAAAATAAAATAGAATAGAATTAAAAGGTAATTTCAAAAAAAAAAAAAAATAATCATTTAATACATAAATTTCACCATTCTCGAGTCTCTGTATTAATTCTTTCGCGTCCTTTTTCAAAGTATCGTTAGAACCACTCAAAGTTATTGTATCTAAAGCTATAAATGAATGATTACCAATATTTGTCATATAACTTAATGGTCCAAATTCTTTTCGAAATCTGTAAAACGCTTCTGGAATTACATGATCTCCGAAACCAATATCATGATTCCCTGCTAAATAAAAAATCGATGTTTTTAATGGTTTTTCGGGTAAAAAGAGGTCTTGAAATCGATGAAGTTCTTTATCCCACCTAATTAAATAAAAAAATATATATTTAGTAAAATTAATTAATCTATAAAATTAACTACTTTTAATTAAAAATTTAACTTGCTTCCTATCATTCCATTCTCTTCCTCCATCCATTAAATCACCAAGAAATATTATTGCATCGGGATCAAAAATATTTTGTAAATTTACCCAATTCTTTCTCATATACATATCAGGATATATTTCAGAAATTCGCTGAAGTATACCTGTTCGGCCATAAGAATAATCATCAATTACTTGTGGGTCAGCAATTATTGCAACATGAACAGGCCCTATTGCTGTCGTGTTCTATAATTAAGATTTTAACAATTAAAATAATAAAATAAGATATCGTTTATCAATTATATTTTGATACCTACCCAATTTTTATGTTCTGGCCAAGAACATTTTCGCATAGAATACGAAAAAATAAAAACTTCTCCTATTAATAATGCAACCGTCCATATTAATTTAAAAACAAAAGTAGGAGAACGTTTTTGAATACGTCTTTGATTACGTTTAACAGGGCTTAAAAGTTTTTGAGTTATTTTTGTCACAATGAGGAATGGAAAATGAAAAATCCCTAATAAAATATTAACACAAGATCTAACAACTGACGTAGGTTGTTGTGTTTTGGGCTGTTGCATAATGTAGTGAGAAAGAAATGGAAAATGAAAATAACGAGGGTACAAATTAAATTTTGGTATCGGAAAATTAAAATGAAATAGAAAGAAGTGTTGAAATTTGAATTAATTAATATTCGTTACACAATATGGACACAATGTTTGATGTAAAAAAGTTGGTTGGTATGAATTGCAGATGCTTAATATACTGCTCTTCTTTCTTTTGGTTTTAAATTTTCTCAATTAAACACTCTTTCATTGCACTTTTTATAACTATGTATGACACAAGTTCAACTCCAGCTTTACTTACCGATTCGTCCATAACTGCAATTACAACAGTATTTAACCCTTCTACAAATAATAAGATTCCATCAATAAAACGTCCTATTCCAAAACCAACTGTAGAAATCCTTCGGAGATTATTAGTTCACTCCGATGGTCGCGATAAATCTTTAAAAGTTACTCAGTATTTTGGAAAAATTATTCTTTGGCTTCATATTAATAAAAATAAGACCAAATATCCTAAACTTTATTCTCGTTTAAATGTCATGACATCTCAATTTTCTAATACTCGTAAAATAATCCGATTAGCACATTTTCTTGAACCATACGCAGATTTTAAAGAATACGTAGCAGGCAAACGTAATTTACCACGCACCGCAATTCCTTATGAACATGTTGTTCATACCTTGGGATTTATTAATTCGATTGTTAGTTTATTGAATGATATTTTTGATGATTTATATTGTCTTGGTAAAATTGGAATTTTAAGTAAGTCGGTAGCTAAAAGATCCGAACCGATTGCTATTAAATTATGGTTTGTAAATATTATCTTGGATATTCATGAACTTATATTTAGAATTTGGTTATTAAATGAGAAAACTAAAAAACCAAAAGAAAAAATATCTGAAAATGAATTAGAAAAATTAAAAGATAGAAAATATTGGTTGTATATTAGTTTAGTTAAATTTATTATGGATTTTTGTTTCTGTGGTAAGTACATGATGTTTTTCTGGCTTGTGATTAAAAGATTTTAATATATTTATAATATTTTTAGGATATGATTTATTTGGTTGTAAATTTTCTGATGGTGTACAGGCCGTATCAGGCTTTATAGCAGGAATTTTAAGTAAGTAACTTTATAATAATCAACAAAGTTTACGATTTGATTCTTAGTAATTTTTTATAATCAATTAATCTAGGTTTTCATAAACTCTGGGTAAAAGAAAATAGTTATAACAATTAGAATTTATATAATAATTAAAAAAATACTAAAATCCGTGAGTAATTAAATGAAAAGGGAATGTATTTGGATGCTATTCGTAGAGATTTAGTAATAATTTATAGATTTTAAGTGCAAAAAGTATATTGAGAACTTATTTAAATTAAAATTTTTTTATTTAAACACGTAGAATATAATAGATATCTATAGAATTTTATTTTATATTTAAAATAATTTTATTTTTTCGAATTTTTAATAAACAAACTTTATTTTTATAACAATATTCTAATTAAATTTTAATTAATACTATTAATACTTTTATAATTTAAAAATTTAAATAGTAATTTATATAAGTTTAAACAAAAAAATGTAAAAAATTAATTTTTTTAATAAAACATTATTATTTAAAAAATAATTTAATATTTGAATTAATAATAAATAAATATATTATAATATATATTAATTATATAATTTATCTAATTTTAAAATTATCAATTTTTTAGATAAATTAATTAGTTTTTAAATAAATAAAAATTTTTTATAATTAAATTATTAAATTAAAATATTGTTATATAATTCTTAATTTTATTATAACTATTATATAATTAAATATAAAAAATAGATATATATATATATTAAAAGTTAAATTAACAATTTTATTTTTAAAAAATATGTTAATCTTTATAACAGTAATTAGCTTTATTATTTGAATATAATAAAATTAATAAAATAAAAAAGCAAAAAGCAAAAAGCAAAAAGCAAAAAATATATATATTTATATATCAATTAAAAGCTATTTTAATTTATAAAATTATGATATATAAAATTAGAATATTATTTAAAATAATAAAAAATTATTAATTACATTAGGAATTTGATATTAAAGATTGCATGTGAAAAATACGATTTATAATCTCTCTCCATAAACATTGACCTTCTTCTTTTACACCTTCAAAAATTGAAGAATTTTCTTGAACTCTTCTTATTAAGTATGGTATAATTTCATTAACCTACAAAATAGGAATTCATTAGCATAAAAATAAATAATAAATAAATAAACGATGATTCATTTTACCTTGCCATAGGGTACATATTTGTAAACTCCACATTCTGATTTTCCTAACGTATAAGTAATAGTATCACACATACCTTTACAAAATTAATTAGGTATCAGTAAAATTTTAATTTTGATGTGATGTATTAAAGAGTGTTTTTAACAATACCTAATAATTGTCCGAACAAAATTAAACCAGATTTGGTTGAAATGTCAAGATCCATCATCTGTCGTAATGCCTTAATTATGGATTTTTTATTATGGGAAGCAACCATAAATACTACTGGACTGTTTGAAATATCTAATGGCTTATCTAATGTTCTCTGAGCTTCAGATAATTTATTTAATAGAAATTCCACAGCGCAATCATAAGCTGCATGAGTGTTTTCGATATTGTCATGAATTGGATCAGGATATCCCATTTCTTTAGCTCTCTTCCGTTCGCTAATCATATAAGCTCCACGCACTATTTTTGCCGCAAATACAAATTGTTTCCGATTTGACAAATTATAATTTTGGATCAACCTTTCGGTTGAGTCTTTTAAATACATTTGATACGTGTTGAAAATAATTGGACCATTTTTGTTATCAGATTTGTTATACTTTGTGGATAATTTCATGGCTACATCATCTATAGCCGGTTGAAAATAAGTTTGTTCTGCGTCAATCATTAATTGAACATTCTTTTTTCGAGCAATTTCGCAAAGTTCTTTAAGACGATTCATCATCTTATCATAATCATCAAAATCATCTTGTTTCAAATGGAAACCTTCATTACAAACCAATAAAGATCGAGAAGATTTATTATCTAAAGAAAGCATATTAATAAATTCAACCTTATCAATCAAACCATCTTTGTTTACATCGGCATGATCAAATATTCTGGCAACATATGCCTTATCATTGCCGAATAATTCGTAAACGAATTTAAGGAAATCAGACTTTTCTAATTTGCCATCTTTATTTATATCAAATTTATCAAATGATTTGGATAAAGAATTTAAAGTCAAAGTCCAGTTTCGCAAAATTGTTGGGTTAGATAAACCAGTTAACTTTAATGCCACAAAATTATTTGGATGTGATGCAGCGGTCGTTATACATTTAGCCATCGCTCTGTAAACGTGATCTGCTTCGTTATTACGACTTTCATTAAGAGATGAAGATCCATTTTCATTTATATCTGCCTCAATTGATAAATCAAGTATCAACCCAATCCCATGCGTTTTTAATTGAGACATAGTGTCTATACATTCTTTGGCAGTTTCTCCACTATAAATTTATGAAAATAAACGATTAGAATAAACTAATACCCGGAATGCTAGCATTGTTATAAAAGACAAAGCGTACATACCCACAAAATTGAGCGAAAAAGGTATGTTTTATTATCCAATAAATAGGTGCTGAAAGGCCTGCTTTTTCGCCAAATGAAATTAATCCTGGAGCACGATTCACTAACCATTGAAAAGAGCATAATCTGTAAACAATAAGAGAATGAATCAATGCTTTAATTGATTTGTTCTGAACTGCAATTCTATTATCTTCAGAGAAGATATCATCGATCGTCGAAGTTGACTCCATTAGTTGTGATACTTTTGAACTTTCATGAAAGTAATAAGATACTTTAGAAGAAGTTGAAGTGAAACGAACAGGTTGTAAAGCTCTTAATTTTAATCTTTGAATATGTTGAAATGTTTCATATGAAAAATATCGATTTGTTCGTAATGTTTGTAATTTTGTAAATAATTTTGCACTAAATCGATTAGTCATATTTTATTATTTTTTTCTTCATATAGCTTCAATTTATATTTATTATACAGTGTCACAGTTGTCATGTGTTTATGATGTTATCAGATATTGTGTTACGATCGATCAGTCACATACTAAACGGGTTTTTGACCTCAAATGTTAAAATATTCTCACGATAATGCCTCAAACAGGAAAGTGATTACAACCAATCATATTTTATTGTACGAGAATTATGCAGTATATTATTGGTACCTGTGAACGAGGTATGAATAAAAGAATTTTTTTTTTTAGAATTTCAGAGAAATCAGTTTAATGGCTCAGAAACACGGAGAACAAGATCTCTACGATACGTTTTTCCTACGTTTCAGGTACTTTCTTTCTTATAACAAAGTCATGCATTGACGTTTATACTCTTTGTTGTTCTACATCTGAAACAACAACACCATCTATCCCGTAGGTCATAATCAATTCCCAGTTCCAATGATAAAAGTGATCAGGTCCATGACGATTTATACGAAGAACTCTCGTCCAAAACCAAAGATATTTCTACGCAAAACATTTGAATCAGATTGCAAATTTGATAAACATTTTAAAACCTACAGACCAAGAGGTTATATGCCCGAAAACTATAAGAAAGTCAATCTCAAAAAAATAATCGCAGTATCATTCGGAGCATCAGTAGCGGGAAGACGCCAACCCAGAAAACATATGATCAGATTTCGACAGATGACCGATCTGAACAATTTCCCTCTACATATCCTCCCTCGAAATCAGAATCGGGAGGTGATGCCAAGGAAAGAGCGTTGGGATCATGGCAATTGCTCGGAGATGAATACATGGAGCATCTAAGTCAAATGAGGCCCAATATGCCAATTCTGATTCTCACAATAGACGTAGGAGGATCCCTGCCAAAATTGCAGGATGTCCCGTTTCAACTTTTAGATCAATTGAAAGACGAACTTCACGACTTTACGGGAAAAGGATAAGCGGCTTCTTAATGCAAGCCTTAGAGAACATCTTGTTAAAACCTTTGGAATCACTAAAATTTTTCCTTTATATTAGACCATTCTGAATTTGTAATGTGGCTTTTAGATAAAAATAAATGCTTGTTTCTGTGGAATGCAATGGAAAATAGTGTGATATACATGGGATCCGACTTGGAAAAAGGAATCAAAAATTATCTCATCCATCCGGATAGGTTGTGTTACGTTATCGAAGACACTTACCTGTAAATGAGGAAGAACGCCGATTGGATGAAGAATTCAAAAATCACACAGAGGAGGGGTTGAGAAGAAGCTTTTGGAGGCTAAGGCTAATCTTGTGGTTTCAAAAGGAAAAAAAGCAAGAAAGAAGTTGCGTAAGAATAAATAATTATATCATCACTTCATCGCTTAGAACGACGTTATAATTAGCAATTCACAAGAAGCTGATTAATGGTTACGAGTATACTGTAGTGTTTAATAATAACTATTCAGGAAACACATGATAATGTTTTTTTACAAAATAATCTATTTCAGATTCTATAGCAAAATTTATTAATATTAATATGCAATATTAGCAAATCTTTATTCTTTGATGTTAAGGTATTTTAAAAACTTTTTAGATTTTTGTAATTTAGCATAAATAAAACTGCAATCTGCGTTCTTTTACGTCGCGAAAATTTATTGCGAAAACTTTTTTGTAAAATGAAAAAAAGAGACTGACCGGCTAAAGATAAAAATTGGAGTAGCGAGTATAAAAGGAGGAATAAAAGCGTAAAATATTATGAAAAGTCATTAAAAATTCATGCCTGCCCGCCTTTACATAGTAAAAGGAGTGGCAATTCCTTCCATTACTCCGCATTACTATCTAATTTCCCATTAATTTTATTAATATCTACTAACATACTTTTCTTGCAGGAAATTTTCGATCGAATTAGGGAAGAAAAAAGATATAACTTAAGAGGTGTATCTTCATGTAGCAATAGAAATTTGTGAATTAGGTGGGAATATTAAGTCACGGTTCAAGGGTAATATTAAGAAAGATGGGTACATTTAGTACTTTTTTTTTTTTTTTTTTTTTTCTTTTAACGATGCAGTACTGCCATAAGTTTATTAAATTTATATTGTATACTAGATAAAATTTACAAAGAAAAATTACAAAGTAGATAAAAAGCTAAACAAATGACTATCTCCCGTAGTCCTATTGCTAATAAAAGCTCAAACCCGTTTAGATCGACTGATCACCGGAATCCCAACCAAAAAATCCATATTTAATGATCGAGCCATCAACAAGAAATTCAAATGAGGTTGTTAATACAGCAACGTAATTTCTAAATGCCCTTTGATCCCAACTTCTATATAAAAAATTTAAACACATTAACAACCCTCCTAAGAAGGGAAATAGGTACAATAGAAATTATTAAAAAAGAAACAAGAAACACAACTCTATAAGAACCTAAATGTCCAGTTAATTCTGGATATAACAACCACCTGGCCAAAGAGGGTGCGTTCAAAAAAGAGGTCTAAATAGAAGCTCTTCGTACTTATAGATTCATAGGTACGGAAAAAATATCATGAGGAATCCACTATAAAATTAAACTACATTCACAGAAGGTCAGCGAGAAAGGATTTAAGGGTGAAATCACTTTGGATTACTACCAACTGAACCAAGTCAGCCAGCTAAGGCAAGGAAAGAATCAACGGTTTTTCAGGTGCTAACCAAACCAAGGGATTAGAATCATTCTGAAAGCAAGTTTCACCACACCATGTAGAAAATTACACTGAATTTGCATGTGACCTTTGACGATAGAGAATCTGCAGAAAGGCAGAGGCCAATCAAAAGAGAGTATATTGTTTAGAAAGGGAAAAGGTGTCATTACATGAGATTTGTTTATCCAAAGTATGTTGATTGTGATCATCAGTTAGAATACCCTTGATGCTCACTTTTTACAAAAAAGAAAAAGAGAAAAACGGAAAAAAATTTTTTGAAAAAAGGTGAAGAAAAAAATATTTTAACAAAAAACAACATTATTTAGACTATTTCAAAAAATTTTATGTGAATATAAGCATAAAAACAAAAAGAGAAATATTTTTGAAAGGTAAGATTTTTTGTTTTGTTCGCAGGCTAAACCACAGCTACCGTTGAACAGACACTTTTTTTAAGTAAAAATTCTTGGAAAAAATCCAATTAGAAAGAAGAGGGTACATTAGTACTTTAGATGAGATTGATTTGAAGTTTCGGATTAAAAGATGATTAAAAAGGCAATTAATAAACAGCTGAAATTATAATAAAACATAGTGAAGGGTATAACGAAATCCTGAAACCCAAAATTAGCTGAAATCATATTAAAAACATAGTAAGAGGTATGATGAAATTATTTTGAGGGATTTTGACGAGTATCTTTACTTTGGATTGGTTAGCCACACCATGTTGATTGGATCTCTAAAGAGAAAGACGTGGCCTTTCGATTTTATAGTAATACTTGCATCACATTCTTATTTTGTTTGAAGTAGACTGTAGAACTGAGCTCAATAATTTTATGAACCAGTTTATAACTGAAATTTAGATTGAAAAAATTTATAAAAACTAAAAAAAAAATTATTTTAAAAAATAAATTCATTATATTATTTTTTCTTTTTTCTGCTTACTAAGATGATAATTTCCTAAAAAAATAAATAAAAAAGAAGAAAAAATAGTAAATTTTCATCTAAAATGTCATCTCAGATTTATTTGTCTTAATTCCAAATGTGAATTTTTCTAAAATAACAAGAAAAATGAAAGGAAAATAGTAAAAAATCCACCTAAAAAGTCATCTCTAATTTACTTATCAAGGTGATAATTTCCTAAAAAAAAAGAAAAATGAAAGAAAAATGATAAATTTCCATCCAAAAAGTCCCTTCTAATTTACTTACCAATGATAATTTCCTAAAAAATAAAGAAAAAAGAAAGGAAAATAGTAAATTTTCATCCAAAATATCACAGATTTATTTATCTTAATTTTAAATGTGAATTTTTCTAAAATAACAAGAAAAAAGAAAGAAAAATAATAAAAAATCCACCAAAAAGTCACATCTGATTTATTTACCTTAGTATATTTCTAAAATATAAAGAAAACATATAAAAAAACTAAAAAAATCACATCTAATTTACTTACCTTAATGTATTCCTAAAGACCTAAAGAAAGTAAAAAATCATTAAAACATTATCTCAGAAAGGCTTACTTAATTTCGAAAAGATAACTTCCCTAAAAAAATAAAGAAAATCAAAAAAAAAAAGGATTAAAAACTATTCTAAAGTTATCTCTAAAAGGCTTACATTAGTTTCAAAAAAATAATTTCTTTTAAAAATATAAAAAAAAAAATAGTTAAAACCATTAAAAAGTTGCCTTCAATTTACTTACCTTAATTTCTAAATAAGAATTTTTCTAAAAAAACAAGAAATATGAAAGGTAAAAGGTAAATTTCCATCAATAAAGCTACTTCCAATTTACTTACCTTATTTTCAAAATGAGAATTTTTTTAAAAAAACAAGAAAAGAAAGAAAAATCCATTTAAAAATTCACTTCTGATTTCCAAAATAAGAATTTTCATAAAAAAACAAGAAAAATAAAAGAAATAAAAGAATAAATTTTCATCCAAAAAGTCATTTCTGAATGACTAACCTTATTTCTGAAATGAGAATTTTCCTAAAAAAACAAAGAAAGAAAAATGATAAAAATCTTCTAAGATGAGAATATTTTAAAAATACAGAAAAAAGAAAAGAAAAAGTTAAAAAAAGGAAAAAGATTTTTTCGGATAAATCTGAAAGTTTATCGGTTTTATAATGTAATAGAAAATGTTGATTAATCTGATATTCATTAGCTAATTAGATGGTTTTGTATTGTCCAATTAGAATGAACAATAGTGTATCGTCCTGAAAGGATGATGATTTGATCATTCCAATCAGAAATTTTGCATCATCCGATTAAAATAATATTGAATTGTGCTAATTGAACAATCATCATTCCAAAGGAATAATTTTTTTATTATTCTTATTAAATAATTATTGTTCTTATTGAATGATTATTATTCCAAATGAATAATGATGCATTGTCCCAAAAAGACAATTTTTTGATTGTTCAATAAGAACAATATCTATCATCCTTTTGGAATGATTTTATAAATCGTTCTTATTAAATAATGATATATTATCTCAAAGAAATGATTTTTTTTAGATTATTCAATTAGAACGATAATATATTATTCTAAAGGGACAATTTTTCTTTTAATCGTTCTTATTGAATGATCGATTTATTGTCCTTTAAAATGATTTTATAAATTGTTCTTATTGAACGATGATTTCTCGTCTCTTTAGGATGATTTTTATTTAATTATTCTTATTAAATGATGGTATATCATCCTAAAAGAACGATTTTTTAAATTGTTCTTCTTAAACAATAATGTATTATTCCTTTAAGACAATTTTTCTTTTAATTGTTCAATAAAATCAATGATGTATCGTTCCAAAAGGATAATTTTTTTAAATTGTTTGAAATTTAATTATGAATATCTCGAAATAAGCTAATCCAAATTAATGAATATTAGCTTATTAGATCTGTCTAGTCACAAGGAATCAAATGGTAATAGTGTTATATGAATCAGAGCGGTATTGACTGAGATCGCACATTTTTATTTCTTTAGAATATTTTTCTTTATGAAAAATTATGTGATAGAACGTCATTTTGACTATTTCAACTTTTTATTTTAACTTTGACCTTCAAAGTCAAAACATTTTGACTTTTGGGTTTTCATTTCAACTTTATGTATAATATTAGTATCTAATATTCAAAGAAATAATATTGATATATTATCCTTTTTATCAAAAGTTATACTTTTAATTACTGATTTAACAATTATCGAAACTAAAAAATGCTTTTATAAGTTTTTATCTATTTGAAAAATAAAACTCATTTTGGAAGAAAATCTTATTTAAAGATTACTTTTTCACATTTTTCAAGGTTTTTTTTTATCAGATTTTAGAACTAAAGGTACTAAAAATAATTCTTTAAATATATTTATATTTAAAAATTATATTAACATTTCTTTTATTTTATTTTTAAAAATGTAGTTTTGAAAATTTCAAGATCTGTCATGTTAATGTTATGAAAAAAATAAAGGTTAGTACAAGAAAAATTAATGGTTATTACATATTATGAAAAAGGCTACAATAAACATTCAGCTGCAAGAAAGTTTAATATTTAGTCTAAATAACTTTAAGAATGGTTAAACAATAAAGAATAATTGTTTAAAAACAGTTCCTCATATTCAAAAGCTTAATACAGGTGTTTATCCAAAATATTCTTACTTGAAGGTAAACTTTTTGAATGATTTAAAAAATCCTAAAGTCAATTGAAAGTTATTTCTCATTACATAATTCAAACAATAACATGTTCTTTGGCTAAAAAAACAGTGTATCAGTTAAAATATCCTGATATAAAAGGTATAAAATTTTCACAAAAATGGGTTGATAATTTCATAAGCTATCATAACTCATTAACAGAAGAAAAACAACAGTTGCTTAATGGCTTCCAGAAAATTATGTTGAACAACAGAATGAATTTTTATCTTATATTTTATTTTATTAAAAAAAACATGATTACCCATTATCTTTAATTGGAAATATGGATGAAATATCAATATTATTTAATTTACCAAATAATACAACAGTTGAACAATATAATATTAAAACTGTTTCAATTCTTATCAATCAAATATGAGCATTCAAATTTTACTGTTATTTTAAGTTATATGACTAATGGAACAAAATTACCACCTGTAATTATTTTTAAACTTGTAAATGTTTTTCAAAAAGAATTTCCTGATGAAATAATTGTTTATGCTAATTCTCAAGGTTGAATGAAATGTCTTGATAGGTGAAAAATGTTTAAATATAACATTCAAGACAAGACAGTAGTTCAAAATCTCTTTTAGTATTAAATTCTTTTACTGTATATAAAATAGAGAAGCAATCTGTAAATAGTAATCTATGCAAATAATGCATATATTCAGATAATTCAGATATCCAGATCATTTTTAAGTATTACAGATTTGTGAAATTTATCTGTGAATGATTCGCAAATATTTTGCAAATTCATCTCATAATTTGTAGATCAATTTGTAAATATGTTTAATGTAATTTATAAAGGTATTATATAAAACATAATACATTACACAATAAAAATAAAATATCATATCAATCAAAACAATGCATCATGTTATAAATTTGGTAGTATTGAAAAAAACTATTTTATTTTTTTAATTATATATTATATAAATATTTTTTTTCATATAACGATAACGATAAGCTTTAAAATTTAAATAAAATTTTTTTTTTTTTTGGTTATAAAATTTATAATTCAAGAACTATCTATATATTGTGTGAAATGATTAATTAATGTCCTAGACTAGAGAAAACCTTATATCTACAAAGAGGTAAGAAAATTTTTTTTTAAATAATTTTAATTTTTTTTTTAAAGAAAAAAGATAAACTTATCTTATATAATTAATTCAGGATTTCAAACTTCAGCACCTTTAAAGAGGTAAGAAACATCAATAAATTTTTTTACTATTTTTTTAAAAGAAAAAAAATAACAACTTACCTTCATTCTTCAATTCAGAATTCTCAGATTTATAGAAGGATTTCGGTATCTACAAAGAGAGGAAAGCATTTTTTTTTTAAATAATTTTTTTTTTTTTAAAGCAGATAAACTTTATAACTTACCTCCAATCCATCATTCAATTCAGAAAGGATTCAATTTCTGGGAGGACTTCAGCATCTACTAAGAAGATAAGTAAAAAATTAGTAACTTTTTTTTAAAAAATAATGAAAAACTCACCTTACATAATTCAAGATTCAGGAGAGGCCTTGGCATCTACAAATGGGTAAGAAAATTTTTTATTTTAAATAATTTTATTTTTTTTTTATAAAGAAAAAAGATAAATTTACCTTATATAATTAACCAGGATTCTAAACTTCGACACCTACAAAGAAAGATAAGAAAATTCAATAAATTTATTTTACCATTTTTTTAAAAGAAAAATAAATAACAACTTACCTTCATCTTTCAATCTAGAATTCTCGAATTCCCAGAAGGATTTCAGTATCTACAAAGAGAGGTAAGTATTTTTTTTTTAAATAATTTTATTTTTTATTAAAAAAAAATGAAAAACTCACCTTATATAATCCAGGATTTAGGAGAGATCTCGAAGACCTCAGCATCTATAAAGAGATAAGAAAATTTTTTTTTAAATAACTTTATTTTTTTTTTTAAAGAAAAAAAATAAATTTACTGTATTTAATCCAGGATTCCAACTTCGACATTTACAAAAAAGGTAAGAAATCAATAAATATTTTACTTATTTTTTTAAAAGAAATAATTAACAACTTATCTATCTTTCAATCTAGGATTTCAGGATTCTGAAAAAGATTTTGGCATTTACAAAAGATAAGAAATAATTAATGAATTTGTTTTTTTAATATTTTTTTTTTTTTAAAAAAATATTAACTCACCTCTGATCTATCAATAATGATTCTATAACTTCGGCATTTACAATAAGAGGTAAGTAAAAATTATTTATATTTTTTTTATTTTAACTTTTTTTAAAAAAAACACAATAACTTACCTTTGTTTCATCATTTAATTCAGAATTCTGGGAAGACCAAATAAAGTTCAATGAATATCTTCTTTACAAGCAGGAATAAATTATTTTTTATTTTTTTAACCAATCCCTTAGAAGAGCGATCAACAATAATGGCATTACCAAAAGAGAGATAAATAAAAATAGTGGTGTTTTTTTAAAACAAATTTTGCAAATCTGTTACACTACATTTTTTATTTTTCCCTGATCGTTATCATAAACTGTGTATGTGATTGCGATTTGCTAATGTGAGAAAATAAAAACTGACATTACCATAAATTGAAAAGTGATTGCATAATTGCAAAATTTTTATGTAATTATTTTGGAGTCTGCTAATGTGAGAAATAAAAAACCTATAATAATGAATTATGATTTTTAATCTATAAACAAATGAACAGATCAAATTAATATAACAAAAATTTTATTGTTATAAATAAAAAGGTATTTTAGAATTACCGGTACAATTCTTAATTCTCATAAAAATGGATTTTTCTTCTGATTTTGTTATAAAGTTTATGTTACATTATCTTAAACAAATCCCTAAAGAAATAATTAAAAAAAAATGAAAATCAAACACCAGATTCTTGTTCTTTATGCAATCAAGAGATTTAGCAATTTCCTCTACATTACACAAATCATTTATTACAGTTTTCTGCGGTCATATATTTTATTGGGATTGTTTTGCTATATGCTTAAATAAATGTCCTATTTGTAATAATTTTCTTAAACAAAATTTAGTTAAACAAACTGAAATTATAAATCATTTTAAAAAAGTAAAAGTATTAAAAAAACCTAAATATATTACATTAATTCAAGAATTAACAACAAATATTTTGGATTTATCTTATGAAATTATGAAAGAAAATGAAAATGAAAATGAAAATCAATATGCAAATCAATTTTACAATTTATATTGTAAAATTATAAATGCTGAAATTCAAAATAGAATTTTAAACTAAGAAGTTATTAAATATTATTATTTATTTGGCAAAGTTTTTTCAGAAAGATTGGAATTTCATAAAAAATTTCATTTGGAATATGAAGCTCAAAAAGCAGTTAATGTAGAAATAAGACAACAACTTCCAAATAATATTACTAATGATAATCTTAGAAAAAGAAAAAAAAAGCAAAAAAGATATATAATCTTTTTAGCTAAGTTGGTGAAGGAAAATTAATAAGAATCAAATCAATTTCCGCATTAGATATATTAAAATTAAATAGTAAAGAAATTCAGTATATAGTTGAAAAGATTTTAAAAAAAAAAAATGTTGATCATATGATAAAATTGTGAATTAAGTTCACATTCAAATCATGTGATTTTATATTTCAAATAATTATTTTTATAATACTTTATTTTTTAATTTTTAGCTAGTTTTTATGTATTTTAAGTTTATAGTTTAAATTTATTTTATATTCTAATAAATTATTGCAAGAAAAGCAAAAAATTAAGTGTAAAAAAAATTGAAAACTTTGAAAATTGATCTAAATGACCTAATACCTAAATTCAATTATTTATTAACATTTACTTTTATGCTTAATCTTTCCTCACTTTTGGTTTACTTTTTAAGATTATTGTCTCACTATTCCAACCCTTTTTGGAAATACTTTACTAATCTAATATCTGAAATTGGAATATCAGATAACTTACAATAATTATATCATATGATTGTATAAATTCAAAAGTATTTTTCTCACATAACTTTTCTTTTTTTCATACAAAAATATTCTTTTTCTTAAAGTTGGTTAACATGACGGAAGAAACTATTCTGCTTAGTAATCATGATAATGAAGAAGAATCATCTAATCAACCCACTCTTAAACCTTCTAATAAACGCTCAAAAAAACAAAAATCATCAGAACACATTCCCAAAAAAGTAAGAACACTTGAAAAAACACATAAATATAAAAGGTGGGTATAGAAATGGTAGGAACCTGTATTATTTGATAACAGAAATACTGATGCAGAATGTTTAGTTAAAATAACAGATGAAAAACTTTGCAGAAAGCTCTATTTAAATAGAAACTCAATAAGTAATCTAATCATGCATCTTGCTAAATCACATCAAATTACTGAAAATACAGATATAAAAGAAAAATCAGTAAGTTAATATTTTTGCTTTTATAACAGTAACAAGTAATATAAAACATATTAAAATTTTTCAAAAAATAGATCCAAACTACTCTTACCAATAAAATAAGACCACATAAAGAAGCCAAGCAAATATAACTTTGACAATCTCTTGTTAATTGGATTCTTGCTAATTTAATACCACTTAAACTTGTTTAGAGTGAAATGTTTAGGGGGTTTTTACATGATTTGGATCTCAGCTTTATATACTTGATGTAAAATTAATGAAACAAATTATTCATTATGCGTATAATCATACATTTTTCTTAATCATTCAATATATTGAAGATCATGCAATTTTAGTTAACTTAACTACTGATCTTTGGACTGCTCAGAACTGGAAAGGCTACATTGGAGTTACATGCTGCTTTTTAAATAAAATTTTTCAATTACATGAATTTGTTCTCACAATTATATATGTTCGATATCTACATATAACAGATCATATTAGTGATACCCTATTTGAATTATTAGATCAATAGATATTAAGAGAAAAGGTTAATGTAATTACTATAGACAATGACGTGAATATAAAAAGAGCAATTAAAGATATGAATGAAATTTCTCCAAATATTACCTGGCAACATTACACTGCATATACATTATAACTGGTTGTAGGAAAAGGGCTAGCATGTGTAAAATTGCTTGTATTAAAAGCCAAATGATTAATTGACTACTTCATAAGACTTAAACAATCAGAAAGGCTAGAAAATATTCAAATAAATATTGAAAGTCAGCTGGTATGGCATGTATTTCAAAAAACATTGAATTTTTTAAAAAATAAAAATAACTATTACTAAATTATTTTAGAATCCTGAAAAAACAAGCACTTAACTGCGTCATTGTATTGCAAATGTTGCTATCCAATAGAATTCAAGTTTTTTGGCCTAGAAGAGACTTTTAGAAATTAAGCCATATATTGATATTCTTATAACAACTTTACCAATTTCTAATAATATAGATTCAAGAAAAGATGGCCAACGACTTTCTGAAATTATGCTAACTAAAAATGAATGGAAGTTGCTAGAAGACTCGTGTGTAATTTTGAAAGAATTTGCTGAAGCCACAACTTATTTAGGTGTAAGTAAATATGTGACTTATAGTATTATGAGTCCATTATTAAAAGAAATTAAAAAACGGATAAAACCAAAAAATATAAGATCTCAATATGTAGATATAGAAGAAATTGCTGATATCTTTATAGAAAAAGAAGAAGAAGAGAAAGCTGAATGTGAAAATATAAAAAATGCATTAGAAAAAAGGCTAAACCTGAATGAACCATTTAATACTACTGGAATGTTAGAAAAAGTAAAACTTAATTTGTATAATACAATGGAATTATATTGAAATAAAGAAGAAGAAGAAACTCTTATTTCAGCATTACTTGATTCTAGAATTAAGTCTCTTGAATTTATTGATGATGATAAAGTTCACAATAAAACAAATGATTTATTAAAAAACAAATATGATCAACTTAAAGCTAATCCTTTAATAACACCTGCCGCTCCTTCAACATTATTATCTAACCAATCCTCTCTATTTTCAATTTTTAAACAAAAAATCATACAAGATAATGAAATAACTACTTACTTATCTTTACCTGAATTGGATTTTGATTCAGATCCTTTTACTTGGTGGCATGATCACAGAGAACAATTTCCAATTCTTTCAAAATTAGCCAGAATTTACCTTCCTATCCCAGCTACTTCTACTCCGAGTGAAAGGTTATTTAGTGATACCAGAAATTTATTAACAGCAAAAAGAACATGTTTAAATTCTGAACTGTTTAATAGGCTTATATTCTTAAAGAAAAATGCATCATTTGTTAAAAGTATTCATCCTTTTTCAAAAAAATTGTAAATTTAGTTTATACTTTTTTATAACCAATATAATTATAATAAAATGAAATTATAAATGAAAACTAAATATAAAATATTATTTTAAATAAAATATTAAGTTGAAATAAAATGTCAAGCCATGAATTGTAAAATAATTTTATTATTGTAGACGGTAAGAACTTTTTATAAAAAAAAAGAAAAAATTCACGGATGATTCACAGATATGCAAATATTTGTGGATTATCAATTATCTGTGATCTGTTGATCATTTACGAATATTTAGCACATAATTTGTGAATCATTTATTCAGATTTCTGCAGATATATAATAACCATTTGGATTATTTTTTATCTAGTGAATGATTAATTTATATCCGCAAATTATCCGGATCGCTTCATTAACATAAAACTGATGTTGTAAAATATTGATTTTATGAAAAAATACTAATTTAACTATTATTCTGATTCTCATTTACAGACACTTGATATATTATTAAATAAATTCTTTAAGGCTAAAATATTTTATTTTATTTTATTTTATTATAAATTTATCTTTTTGTTTATTTAAAATTAATATTAGTGTTTTTAATAAAATAGATACAGCAACATTATAATGATTGGATGAATGAAGCTATTAAAGAATATACACCATCTGAAAAAATCAAAAGGCCATCTTATTCACTTGTTGTTAACTAAGTAAAGGAAAGTTAGGATGCTATTGATCCTAATATGATCAATTATTCATTTAAATGTTATGGTATTTCTAATGCAACTGATGGAACAGAAGATGGTTTAATTTTTGATTTTAATAAAGTGGAAGATATAATTAATCAAGAAAGAGGAATTGATACTGGTCAAAATGTGTACAAATCGGCTAAAAATTAGATAGACAATTGATGGATGATTGATAGCTGATTTAGGGCTGATTTACATTAATTCTGATTGATACAATATGAGTCAATCAGAAATATCAATCAGTCATCAATCATCATTAATCGTTCATCTAAAATCTGCTTAAAACAAGCCATTAATTATCCATCAATTGTCTGTCCGATTTTTAGCTGAAAATTTATTACATTTATTTCATTTTACAATTTCAGAAAATAATATTTTTTTATTAATTTTATTAATTTTATTCATTATGCAACAAGCAAATAGAAAATACTACTAAAAATAAGCAAATTACTAAAAAAAGAAAAGAAGAAATCATCATCATAATTGATAAATTGTCGTCATCATTGTCATTATTCAATCGCCTTTGATTTAAAACTAAAAAACTAGCAAATAAGCAAAAAATAAAATAAATTGTCTCACCCGCCCTCCCATTTATAAAAAAAATAAAACAAAATGCAAAAAAAAAGCAAAAAAAAACTTAAAATATCCTACTCGTCCTTTCATTTATAAAAAAAAATAAAACAAAATGCGAAAAAAAAGCAAAAAAAAAACTTAAAATATCCCACTCACCACTCCACATTTATAAAATAAAAAAAAATAAGCAAAAGAAAAAAAAAATTAAAAATCATTGCGTCGTTATCGAATCTACCATCTTGAGATGGTTGTCGCTGTTAATTATCCATCTCAAGATAGTCAGAATCATATTGTTTATCGCTACCAGCTGTGTATGTTTGCCTCCTTTCAACTTCGACAAGTTCTTCATTATCTGTAACATATTCTTCTTTATCTGATTTTTCGATATCAGTGTCGAAACATATGTTCGTTTGTTTTATTCAAGACTATTCGGGGCATTTGAAGGATGCAGCTAGTCGAAATGCTGCACCTGGTTATCATATATTCAATTTTGTTGTACTCTTGCCGAAGTAACCAAGGTTGCAGCATTTTGATCGAATACACTATGAAAGAGATTTTTAGCTGAAATAATAAAAAATGTTTATTAATTTACTAAAGTTTATAAATGAGATTTTTTTATAAAAATAGTAAACCTTACTGATCACCACGAGAGATTGTATATAGCAATGATAGACTTTTATTCTGGGTCGTCTTCGTCTGTCTCGCTTATTTCAGGAAAATGGTATAGGTGATCAGCTAGTATTTTCAATAAAGATCGCTTTTCGTATTTCGTAATTCATATGTCGTTGTTCGCAAATAATCATTTAGCGGTCTTTATTCGTCATAATTTTTTTAGAAATAATAAATTAAAAATTAAATAAACTTAATAGATCAAAATTTAGATTAAAATCAGAATTTACTAACTTCGTGTACTCGACTATTTGTATGTAATAGTCATTATTCTATGACAGCCTTTCCGCTTCACTTGTATAGTTGAGTTGATCATCGAGATTTATTGAGGCTTCGAAGCCAGGTTGTCAATTGGTCAATAGAAGGTCAAAAATTCAGAGCCAAGACCTTTCGTAATTCCAGGATTAGACTCAGTCACTTTTCAATATTTTTTTTGCTATTAAAAGTTTCATCATAGTCTAAATTCCGTTTCAAATCGATGGTTTTTAAAATCGCTTTCATTTTGGCCTAAATATGAAAATCGGAAAAAAAAATCAGTTTGTAATTTAGAATATCAAAACAATCAACAAAATTCAAATATA